>JAIUJO010000941.1:2500-132500 GCA_023846275.1 Vanilla planifolia | reverse complement strand
GGCATTATATGGCCTTAAGTAAGCTCCTCATTCATGATATCATAGATTCAGTAATTAACTCATTGATAGTGATTTTAGAAAATGAAAATGGATAACATGTTATTCTTAAAATCCTTAGATAATTATTTCTTGCTTCTACAAGTTTATGTTAATGATGAAAATTTGGAAGCACAAATGAAAATTGTTTCGAGAACTTAGTGATTTAATCACATGAGAGTTTGAGATAAGTATAATGGGTGAGATGAATTTATTCTTTTCATTATAAATTATACAACTAAAAGTTGAGATTTGTATTTTATAAACTAAGTATTTAAAAAAATTTATTCAAGACATTTTGATTTGAAAATATGAAACAAAAGGAGATTCTAATGAATCAATCAGTGTATTTAGATTTATATAAAATTGAGAAACACATTGATAAAAATATTATAAAGAATGTTTTAGATATTTACTATATTTTATGATTAATAGACTAAACATCTTATTTAGTGTTAGCTTATGTGCCAGATTCCAATATAATCACAACGAAAGCCTTCTAAAGGTGATACTAAATTAATCCTTAATTGTGTAGAAAGTATAATGAACATAGTTTTAAGGCTTCCTAAAAATGTCCATTCATGAGATCTTATAAGTTTTATAGATTCAGACATTGTAAGCTTGAAGGTAGACATGAAAGAACCTTAGGTACATGTTAATTACTAGGAAATATTTTAATTTCCTTGTAAAGAAAGAAGAAAAAATTTAATAGCCTTATTGACCACATAAATCAGACCAAATGTTTTGTTGCTCAAGTGTTAGGTTTGAGACAATAATTTGAAGGTTATGGCTTAGATGTATTGCATAGTCCTATTACAATTGATAATACTAATTCCTTTGATTTAGGAAAGAACTATGTTCATCATTTCAGTACCAAACACATATTGTAGGATACCAGTTTGTTAGTAATCAAGTAGCTAAAAGCTTAGTACAATTCACAAATGTTCCTACCAAAGCAAATTGGTATACATATTTACAAAATTCCTTTTAACCAATCAATTTCAATTCATAACTCAACAATTAGGTGTAATAAAATTTTTATAAATTATACCTCCCTTTCAATAATATTAAAATGGGAGAATTATCATGATTTAGATAAGTGATAAGGAACATGTAGTAAGGGAGAGCATAATTTAAATGAGAGCAAAAATGTTTCATTTTTATTACCACTTATCAAAATAATATATGTTTTTTGCCTAATATATTTTTATCTAGACATTAATATCATATATTAATCAAAAAGAAGGGATTGTTAAGTTACTCTTCTATTGGATGAGTCAAGCTATAAATGTTTAACATTTTATTCTAATGGATTTGTTTAGTGTGAGTTAGGTTTAGTTTTAGTGATCAAGCCTAACACTTTTGAATATGGTGAGTTAATGGTCACCAAAACTACCTTGAAGTGTTTAGTAAGCTTCAAAGACTAACAATATATGCATCAACTTTGAAAAGCTTTATATTTTTGTTATAAAATAGAATGTTAACTCATTAATTACGAGTTACAACTCCATTCATCTCACTTTCTCATCCTATTTTAAGCATTTGACTTGTTCACCCTTTTCTTGATTTAAGAAACTTATAAGATATCATTTTTCATTTCATCCTTTTTTTGATTAAATCTATGCAATACATCTTTGCAAAATTTATGTCAATTACTAAACTTTCAACAAAGCACTTGGGCCAACCATGTCTAACTTGGCATGTTAGCATCGAGTTAGGAGACCAGTTGAAAATAGGCCAAAAAAATTTTTTAAGGTGCATCCTAAACTAGATTGGGCCAACAAATTATTTATACACCCATGAAAGGTGTTATAAAGAGCAAACTACTTTTCTTTCCAACAATATGTGACTAACTTTCATCTAACAACTCAGTATTAAAAATGTGATCTGTTTCTCACCATTTGTTCTTTGATTGGACAAAAAATGTTTCATCCACTATGAGTACACTATCATTGCCTAAAATTGGATAGCCAAGGTCATGTTTGACTTCACTGAAGGTTTTTATTATTTTTTCTCTTTGAAGTAATTTGTCCTTGAATTGGATAAGTCATCTTTCTCTATGTTTAATCTTATGAATGAGATATTTCTCATATTATTGAATGATAAAGCAAACTATTACGGTCTCATCCTATTGGATTAGTTGGCTAAGATCTAATTCACCTTAAGTTAACCATCTAGAACTCATCCACCTTTATAGTCTTTGATATGATAGTTTAGAAACTCTTAGATTGGAGCCAATAGCACAAGTCAATCTAACATAGTGGCTAATTACCTAGCCATTAAGTGAGCCATTTCTTTTGTCATCTTTGAAAAAATATTTTAAGCTATTTGAAAGTAGTTTTTGAAGTAATTTTTTCTTGACTTTCTAATTGCTATGATCAAATTTTTTCTATATAAATCTATCACTTCTTCAAAATGACTAATAAATATGAACCAATATTTGAGATCTTAACAAAAAATTGCCTATTATTTTACTTAAAAATTCAATAGTAATACTTGTTGTTTTTATCATCAAAAAGTCATCATAAGTAGTGGACAAAACATAATACATTAACCATCAAATACTCCTAAAATGATGATCAAGCTATAGATCGTCACTTGATAGTGACACTTTCTCCATTCTATAATATTTTTGGACCATTCAATCTGTTTATGAATCAGTTGGTTTCAACTTACAATAGTGGGTCTCATCTTTCTTAATGGCATTTCCATAATTATCTCATTTGCGTCTATCTTTCTAACCATGATAATAATTTTCTATTTCAGTCCTACCTATAGTGTCTTTGTTATTGATTGCATTACTCTTCATATTCTCCTATCTTAGTACATTAAATTTTTCATCACATAGCCCTTGGAATAAAAACCTTATAAAGATTTGTATTTCTTAAACATTCTACGTGCAAATGACATAAAAAATCTTTTGACATATTCCATAAAGACTACTCCAAGAACTATTTATTGAAGTAAAAAATTCATATGTTTCTAGATTGGTACTTATGTTATTTTTCATTAAAAATTCACTTATAATTAAATTAATTTTATTTTTAATATGCTTTGGTATTTCCTTTTATGCATAACCTCTTCCAATTTATGAAACATTATTATTTGGGGTTTCTTTTCATTTTTTTCTTTGATATTTGACTTCCCCTTCATATTATTAGTTCTTTTAAATAATAGTATTTATGATCTTATTCCAAAATATTCATATGTAAATTCTTGATCTCACATTTCAAAATTAATTTTAAAATACACTTACATTATTTCAACAGACATTAAATAAATATTAAAGGCTTTTGGCTTTTCTGTAAACATTCCTCCATATAAGAATTTAATCATTCAAATTTTAAAAATGTTTGGATGACTCCAAAGTAGCTCTGCTAGTTGATATGATTTGTTAATAGAATGCTCTTTTCCTGATTTTTTATTTCTCTTGTTAAGAATGCCATTATCGTTTTCTTTTGAAATAATTTAGGATGCGCCACCATGTTGCTTTGATCTCATTTGCATATAAAAGTACAATAGCAAAGTTTTATGAGGATTGAAAAGAAAAAATACATGATGTACTATAGCAATGATAGTGATAATTATCTTGTAAGTAATAGGACCATTTATTTAAAAAATCTATGAAAGTACAAAATGTCTTGTCTTTAGTTATTCTATTTTTTCAAACATTGTAATGCATTTGATAGGTTTTTCCATTGAAAATACATGATCCTCTTCCTAAAAGCCCACTTCCTTAAAGTTCTTATCATACTTTTAGTGGATTAAATCTACTACTTTTGAATTCATCTTTCGATTATTTAGATCTTCCTAATAGAGTATAAAATCGTATATATATATCAATTAAGGTTTTGTTTGTTTGTTCACACCCATATAATGATTATTAATACATTACATTATATAATATTGGGTTTGTTATCATCTCTATGCTAGACTAATAATTGTTGTTATAAGAAAATTAATTAAAAGTTAAATGCTATTTCTAGTTGTCTTGAAAACATAATTTTCATAGTCCTAACATATTCTTAAAAGTTTTAAATATTATCTTTCATTGACCTTTTTTTTGAGACTAGAATGTTATGTTAGACAATAGTTGAGTATCTCATGGATCAAGAAACCATTTCCAAGTTTAGCTGCCTTATGTAATATAATAGTGTTTTCCAAACCACATAAGCCATACTATTAATCAACATATATTTGACTTATTGTTTTATCAAAAATGTTGCCTTAATAAGTAAAATTGAGTTTTTGGGGTTGCAAAGCTCATTTTCAACTTACGAATACATGGGTTTTAATCTTCCACACATCATCATGTTGTTTTAGGACAACATTTTGCTGTCAATATGCCACAATGGTAAATGGTAAAGTTCCTTCAATTTGTTATGGATATAGCATATATCTCTTAATTATCCATTTAAATATTTAATTGAGGTTCATCTATGCTATACATCATAAACGTTTTGACTCCTTATGAATTCCTATCTACTTTTCCTACTCTCTTGGTGACATAAGATCTCCAAACCATAATACTTGAATAATTCAAGATATTCTATTTAAAATAATTTTTGAATAGATTTATCATCAAATTAATTATAAATAAGAATTTGTATGTACCTTTGATTAACCAGAGATCAAATATGAAAACTTTTGAATTTTTGGATGGAAGTGTTTCATCAAATAAGTAAGATAAGAATTGGAGATTAAAACTAAGTTAATGGATGTTATCTCTTTATGATACTCTACAAATAATTAGACCTATAAATCGTTTGACAAGGGAACCTTAGTTGTAAAGAAATCTACTCAATTAATGTTTGATGGAATTCTACCTCAAAACAAAGTGGTAGATTTGGAACACATGGAACATTTTGGAGAAATAAAATTGGAAGGCAAACCAAAAGTAAAATAAGGATATAATAACATCATTATCAACATATTTGACTTATTATTTTGCCAAAAATGTGGTCATAATATGAAAAATATGTATTTTTGTGGTAGATAAAGTCATTGTCATATAGTTTGAATCAACCTCTCTTCCTACAAATATTTTTATTTTAATGTTACACATTATCATGTTAGTTTAGGACAATAATCTTTGGTTATCAGCATGTAAGAGGTACTAATATAATAATATTCCTTCTATTTGTTATAGATATAACATTTATCTCTTAATTGTGTATTTAAATACTTAGTTGGACTTCTTAAACATTATGAATTAAATGATGCTGCTCTCTGCATAAAGCATTGATAGGTTCTATGACTTTTCTTTTGGTGGTATAGGATCACAAATCCATAATGTCCCAATAATTCAAGATGTTCTATTTTTCTCAATGTCTGAATAGATTTATTGTCAAACTAATTATGAATAAGATACTATACTACTTTGGAATGATAAGAACCTTAGAAATTAAAACTTAGGCTTTTTTGGATGGAAGTGTTACATCAAAAGGTAGGATAGAAGTTGGAGATTAAAAACCAAGTTCATGGAGCATATCTATTTACAATATTCTTCAAATAGATAGACCTATATGAAGTTTAAGAAGGAAACCTTAGTTATAATTGAATCTACTCAAGTTGTATTTGATGAAATTATACATAAAAAGCTGGAAGATTTGGAAGACATGAAAGATTTTAAAAAAAATTGGAAGACCAAAAAAGGTTATGGTATGACAAACTTAGTAAATTTCTACATAAATATTACTTTACGAAGGGAATTTATGCAGGACTTTGTTTAAAAAGAACTGCACTCATGAATGTCCTCAAGTCCAAGATTATGCCGATCATATCATATTTGGATCAACCAACTTCAATTTACATGAACACATTAGTAAGCCTATTGGTGTAGGACTTGAGATTAACATAATGGGCGAGTTTACCTATTTTCTTAGATTACAAGTTAAGAAAGATGAGAAAGGCATCCTTTTATCTTACATAAAGCTTATAATTGATTTGTTAAAATTTCAAAAACAAGGATATGGTTGCATCAAAGGAGTTACTACACAATAAAAATCATCTTAGTGATTTAATTCTAAGCTACCTATCTTTTTTAGTACAAAACCATGCCTCAATTTAAAAAGAAATTATGCATGTTGCATCAACTTAAAAACTTGTTCTTCAAAATACAAGTGAATCCTCGAGGAATGAATTTTGTTACATGGGTTACTGGATGATTTTAACTTGCTTGTTAGAACGAAAGTTTTGGAATTATTAGGTAGGATATGTAACCATAATATAGTGATAAAAATTGGGTATTAAAAAGTAAAAACAAAATTATTATGTGGTTATCATTAAAATATGGAAAGGCTAGTGGAAAATTGTTATAATAAATTTGAATGGCTAAACTTAAAAGTAAGACTTGAAATAATCATAAGGTTGATGGCAACATGGTTATTATTAGCTTTTTCTTTTACAAGGTATTTAAACTATACCAAATGAATGTTAAGAGCACATTCATAAATGTTTTTTAGGAGGAAGTGTATTCAAAACAATTGGATTGTTTCAACATTGCTTCATCAAAATCTTCTGCATTAGCTAATTAAATACTTATATTATTTGAGACAAGAACAATGATCCTATTATAACAAACTTAATCATTTTCTTTTGAAATATTATTTGAAGATGGAAATGTAGATTGAACTTTCTTTATCAAGAACTACACTAATGAACGTGTGCTAGTCCAAGGTTTTGTGGACAATATCATTTTTAGATCAAGCAACTTGACCTTATGTGAATGAATTAGTAAGCATATGGGTGTAGGATTTGAGATTAATATAAAGGCTTAAGATGCCTATTTTCTTGGATTGAATGTTAAATAATATGAGAAAGGTGCCCTTGTATCTTAAATAAAGTGCTTAAATGAGATGTTATAAATGCTTAATCATGAGAACTTCAGACCTATTTCTACTTTCAAGAGTCTCCACCAAAACATTAAACAAAGAAATGAAGGGAAAACAAACAGATTTCAAGGTATACCAAGGGTTGACATGTTCTTTACTTAAATACAAGAAAACCAAAGAAAGTTTTTAGTGTGGGACTTTTTTAATCAATTTTAGTGAAGCTCCAAGGACTTTGATTTAGAATCTATAAAAAGAATGTCTTGGTACTTGCTTGGCACAACTATATTAGTTTTTTTGTATCACAAATTTAAGTTGTCAATATCTCATAGGATAAAGCTACTAAGATTAAGTTTGTTCATAAGTACATAAGAAAAGTATTGTACCTATTCAATAATTTTTTAGACACCTCTTAGACACATGATCTATTAAAAAACATGGAATTATTGTTTGCAACCAATGAAGCATAATATATAGCATTAGGAGGATTTCAAGAAAAAAAATTGGGGTTAAAATGGAAACTAGAAGATATGGGATTATATTCACAAAAAATAACTCATAAAATATGACAATAAGTGTGCCATTTGCTTGACCCAAAACTTTATCTTGTACACTAAGGACAAACAAATTGATGTTAGGAACCATTTCATCATGAACCATGTAGAATGAAATGTGATAGACATTTAACTTTTTTCTAACAACATGCAGCTGGTTGACATCTCAATGAAGTTGCTTAGAGGATATTGTTAAATTATTGTTATAATTTTTTATTTTTTTGATTAGGTACATTTTATTTTGATATGAATAGTTTCTATTCTTTTATATTTTCAAATAATAGATTATTTATTTATTTAAGCATTTTTTGAATATTTTTAATATTTTAATGTAACAATAATTTTACAATTTGAAAATATTTTTTTGTTATGTTAGTATTTTTTTCATTTACACATTTGCGTATCGTGGCATGCACATTCATTTTTTGGTCTAAATTATTATTATAACTTTTAGTTAAAATGTTTGTAATACCAACTAAAATTTCCAATATTTAATTAGCTTAGCAATTGTAATTATTTTTAAAAGTGCTTCCACAAGTACATTTTCATAATTATGTCACTAAATGTATTCGTCTAAATGTAATACATGTTCTATTTATTTCTTAATAATATTTTATGATCTTATTAATTCTAATTTTGAATTTTGTTCATTAATTTCTTGCAATTGCACAAGCATATTGAAATTATATTCTATTTTCCATGATTTATTATTTGAAATATTCAAAGATTTCATTTCCATTTTATTTTTATATTTTGTCACAAGATTGATATGTAATAATTATTGGTATAATGATTTTCAGTTATTTTACAATAAATCTTAAATGTATTGAGTATTAATTATTTTTATGCTTTTTAGTTATCTTCTTTTATTATTGAGCTAATTTTTCATTAGTTTCTTCATCCAATATTTTCTAATTTTTAAATATTCTATTATACTTTATATTTCTTAGTTTTAATTTATTTTATTTTAATAATATTTTAAAAATATAGGCACTTGCATATTGTTTTTAAATATCATAGAAATACAAAATGCTTTATCAACATAGTGTTTTCAATATTATTTTTAATACACTAATGTTTTGGCAAAATGGTTTACCTACATAATACCTATATTTTGCTTTGTCATCAATCTTCACTTTAATTCCAATATTAGAACTAATATAATTAATTATTATTTAAATTTATTTAATTGTTATGTGAATCTTTGATTACACATGCATACTTTGCATTAATTTTGTATTAAGAAAATCATTTTGTCCATTTCTTACGAATTAATTTAGATATTTTAAAATTATAAAATCATAATTTTTATGATAATTATATATTTTAATTTAAATTTAAATATATTTTTTTTTATTTTTAAGACAAATGTATTCTTAAAATAACAAAAAACCTCATGAATTTATTAATAGATAATCTTTTCTATATTTAAGAGATAAGAAATATTAGAAGAAAATGAATCTATAGCTTAAATATAATTAATAGAATAACATAAAAATAATAAAAATGATTGCAGCATTTGATTGGTTTACATATTGTTTTTGTAATTTTTTTGCAAGTTAGGCATGTCTATGATTTTGCCAATATAAATGGATTTGTCAAGCATAGAAAAAAATGATTGTTATATCAAAACATCCAATTAATAGAAATTGTGAAGGAAATTAAAAAAAATTATATAAAACAAAAAGAAGTAAAACTGAAGTTTTTTTATGCCAAAAAAACAATAGTAGACACTACAAAATATCTAAAAACCCATCAAAATAATATGTACAATTTGTCATAAAACATTATGCATGTATTGAAAAAAATAAAAATACAAAGAAAAAATAATAAAAATTGCAAACATATAGGTTATCAATAATGATTGAATATTACATTAATAATATATATATATATATATATATATATATATATATATATATATATATTATCATGAAAGTATGACAAATATTTTTTTATAGATAATATGAATTCAAGAATTATGAAGAAAAAGGTAGGATGAGATTCCTACATCTAGATTTAGATCTTACGATTGTGTCACAATGATAAAATAGGTGGGCAAATAATAAAAGAAAGTAAGAATGGCCAATCTTTATGGTCCTCTCTAACTGCAAATTTGTGCACAAAATATCAATGATGAGAAATCAAATATTACAAAACTAATTTCATATTTTCATTCATAACTATTTTTAGTTGGTTAATAGTAGGAATCTATGTATTAGAATGGTAACCTTCATGTATAAAAAACACTCATTATACATAAACCACTGGAAAATAATAAATATTAAAAATGTAAAAAACTAAGAAATGATCACTATTAACCCCTTAATAAAACTTTTCATGTATTAGTTAACCCAACTAAGAAATTATGTTATTTATTTATACTCTTATGAAATCTCATTGAGTTCAACCTTTATTTTGAAGATGTAACTAATTGCTTTATCAAAATAAATTCATACAAATAGGCAAATGAACATTATGATTAGTGTTATATTTGAAATAATGGACAAGGCCAGTTTTAGAGTAACAAAAATGCAACTTATTTTTCTTCCAATACTCTAGTTAGATTACTCCTAAGATACATAAACTTAAGTGGATATGTCTTCAAAAGATAATGTTTAAGAGTTGTGTTATGGTAACAAGAGGTAGAACTAAGAGGATATTATTGAGATGTTGATGGGTTTCAGCTAGAGTTAACTTAGGTAGATAAAATGAAGTATTGAATAATAAGATGGATATTTTAAGTTATAGAACTTTCATGACAAAAAAGCCAAGCACTTAGCATAATTAAGTTCTTTCAAAATATAATATAATTGTAGCCATATAAATCAATCACACAAAGTATAATGCATGTAATTTACATTTTATAATTAATGAAATGTTAAAATGAAGTCTTGAATAATATGGTGGACATTTTAAGCTATAGAACTTACATGACAAAAATGCCAAGCACTTACTTAGCATAACAAGTTTCTTTGAAAGCATAACATAAATTTGGTCATATAAATCCATCACACAAAATATTATGCATGTAATTTCAATTGTTAATAGCAATAAAATACTTTTTATGTTTTTTAAACTTGAATGGCTTCATCATTGTTCATAGAAATGGGTCTAAGAAGTACAATAGGATTAATATTTGTAAATTTCATTAAGATAAACCTAAATTTAAAAAGTTCTCATTAAAAAAAAATATATCTTCTCAAAAAAAATTAATTTTAAGAATATTATGAGATTACACATAATAATGAAATGGATTTTGATAATGAATTAAGTAATTTAATACATAACCATTTGACACGAATCATTTTATAATTTGATTAAAGTAAAAACCCATGTAACTAAGGCATAATTTGAGATGCTCATGTTTAGAGTATTGAATGCAAGGCTCCACATCATTCAAGACTAATGTTTTCATATAACAACTCTAAAATAATCAAATATTTTGTAATTTAATTTGTTATAAAATAGAATCTAATCTTCAAAAAATATACCTAATATAAAAAATAATAGGCCATAATTGTTATAATATTAATATCAAAATTTTTTAAAATTTTAATGAAATTATTTTTTTAAAACATACTTTCAGAAATAGTTACAAATAGTCTAAGAAAATGATTTGACCCTTCGTATGCCATTTTCAATTTCAACTAATGTTGAAGTAGTTAAGTTGCAATTGTTTTGCTTTGTTAATTACTGGTTTGAAGGTAAAGGAGAGAAATCTCTTGAAACTTTAACTCTTATGGTAGCTACTTGGCCTATATGAACTGTAATAATGTGGACATATACATGATAGTGAGATAATGACTGGTGTTGTTGAAACACAATTGCTCAAGAATAATTTAAAAAAACACATCAAAATGTGCTAACTTCATGCCTGTATTCAAATTACAATAACGTGAAGACATAATGCAGGTTGTAGGAAAATGTTAAAAATTATGGAACAAAAGTCAAATGTGGCAATGCAAGAAGTAGTAGCTCTGAATCATAATGATTATTTCAATAACTTAAAATAAGCATTGATAAAAAAAACAATAGATCTTTTAATACAATTTTTAATTTTCTTTTTTTCAGCCATTTATGTTGTATTAATTTAGATGTTTTGCATGATCGTAAGACCAATGCTAAGTTTGACAAAGATTTATTAACACACTACATGACAAAGTTTCTCTTCATAGTATTCAATATTGTAAGACAACTTAAATGATGAAATTAATTGAGTTCAACTATTGAATTTTATTTATTGTTATTAGTTTATTATTTTTTTTTAAAATATGATTTCTAAAGTTTCATATAAGTTCCTTGTTATAATTCATCCTTTTTTACAAATGGTATAATTTTTGCATGTTTTCATTAGGAGTGGTAATTTAGTTAGTTTTTGTTTTGAATTTACATTTAAAATTACATCTATTTAAAGCCCTATAATGGAATAAATAGAAGGATCCTTTTTTTGGTATTGGCATTATATTTCTAAAAATAATGTTTTCTTTCAAATTTATTACCACCATTGTTTTCATCCTTTTCATTATTACCTTTCATCATAAATTGAATTATAAGAGTTCATAATACCTATCCTACACTAATAATGTTTGACCATATCCCTAATCCCATGAGTCTTAAATCTAATAAATCATTGGGCATTATAATTATTTTAGCTATGCCACCCAAAAAACTATTCAAGTTATGAAATTAAGTGCATTAATAATCCCCACTATGACCATGTTGTCTGTAAGAGTACATATATGGTTATCCTTAAACACTACATTAATCATAACAACCATTCTAGCAAGAAACAATGATTTGGTAGCCTGAGCCACATCTTTGTCCATCATTTTTTTTATAATATGGTTTTTTTCATCATGTTTGGGATTTCTAGTTAGAAGTGATTATGATACAATATAAATTGGCTTTTCCTTTTTTTAAATAGCTAGAAATAATTTTCATTCATATCTTTGACATTCTCATACAAGACTTTAACTATATTTGGCATAATTGATTTTTTTTACCCATCCAATAAATTTGTTATGCATTGCCTTATAGGATATTCAATTTTCCTTATAAATATTTAGTTTGACATGTGAAACAGAAGTTCTTGTTGTCGTCAACAAAAATGGTGAGAAATCTTGTATGATTATGGAAGAGGGTAAGCTTCGTGTGTGTGATTACAATATGGAGACTGTTCTTGTTATGTTATTCCCAATTTTCATGTGTTTGATGTTCTTGTCAATATCATTGAAAAGGAGTGTTTGTATTGAAAGATGACAATCATATTAGTCCAATGTAAACAAAGATTGACTTTATTTAGTATAAGAGTAGAGATGCATTTTTATGCTTATATTTGAATATACTTTTTGTTTGTTCTCCTTACAAAAAAAATTTCACAATACAACAACATCATAAGATGAATAATGTTGATGTTAACCAAGTGTAAATGAATGATAATATAATCAACATAGATCATATTCATCTATTGTCTAAAATTCTTTGTGAACCATCAAAAATGTGTGACCCTCTATATATATCATGTTATAATGATAGCCAATTTTTCCTTACATATTGTTATGATTTGAAGAAGTGTTACATCATAATAATACTATATTTTAATAGAAGTTGCTTTGTTGCATACTTTCTTTATCCATTAGTTGTTGTAGTTGTATTGAGGAAATCATACACTAAGATGATTACTACTAACCACCAATTGTTATTCAACTATTTTTAAGTTATGATTTTCGGTGCACAAGAATAGTAACTCTGAAATGTAGAAGTACCTATCTTACGAAAACAATATTTCTATTAAAGAAAATAGATAGAAATCTCGAAAAGCTTAATTCTACCACTAGGTAATATGAAACTTATTCCATATTTTAAATGCCATGTCCTCAGTTATTATATTTTGAATGCAGGCATGATGTTAGCACATTTGCTATGTGTTTTTTTAAATTATTCTTGAGCAATAGTGCATTAGAAACTCCACTCAATTTTGTATATGTCAACTTTATTGTGCTTTGTATCAGCCAAGTATCTCCCATAAGAGTTAAAGTTTCAAGCGACTTTTCTCCTTTACCACCTAACAAATAATTAAAATAGCAAGGTAATTGCATCTTAACTACTTCAACATTAGTTCAAACTAAAAATGGCTTTTGAAGGGTCAAATCCTTTTCTTAGACTATTTGTAACTAATTCTAAAAGCAAGTTTTTCAAAAACATTTTCATTGAAATTTTACTAAATTTTGATATTATTCTTGTAACACTTTGACTTACTATTTTTACATTAGGTATATTTTTTTGGAAGACTAGATTCTATTTTATAATAAATTAAATTACAAATATTAGACTATTTTAGAGTTGTCTTATGAAAACATTAATCTTGAAAGATGTGTACCCTTGCATTCAATATTCTAAACTTGAGCATCTCAAATAATGCCATAGTTACATGGGTTTTTATTTTACTCAAATTATAAAATGATTCATGATACATGTTTATGCATTAAATTACTTAATTCACTATCAAATTCCATTTGATTATTATGTGCAATCTCTTAGTATATTTTAAATTAAATATTTTTTGAGAAGGTATAATTTCTATTAATGAGAACTTTAATTTTTATTTAGTTTTATCATATTTAAATATACAAATATTAACCATATTGTACTTCTTAGATGTATTTCAATGAAACTTTGATGAAGCCAATGAAGTTAAAAAAACTTAAAAATATCATATTGCTATTAAATATGAAAATTACATACATAATATTTTGTCTGATGGATTTATATGGCTACATTTATATTATACTTTGAAAGAACTTTGTTATGCGAAGTAAGTGCTTGGTATTTTTGTCTTATAAGTTCTATCACTTAAAATATCCATCTTATTATTCAATACTTAATTTTTACATTTCATCAATGATAAATTTAAATGTGAAGTTTTTAATTTCTTTTATACAAATACAAACCTGAAGAATTTTCTAAAATTTATCTACTAAGTTAACTCTAGGTGAAAACCATCAACATCTCAATAATGTCTTCTTAATTCTAATTCTTATTACAGTAATAAAACTTTTAAACATTATCTTTGAAAGACATATCAACTTAAGGTTATCTATCTTAGGCTTAATCTAACTAAAGCATTGAAAGAAAAATAAGTTTTTTTTGTATCTCCAAAAAATGTTCTTGTCTCTGATTTCAAATATAACAACAACCATAATGTTTATTTGTTTATTTGTATGAATTTATTTTGATAAAGTAATTAATCACATCTTTAAAATAAGGTTGAAGTCAATAAGACATTTTAAAAGTACAAAAAATAGCTAATTTCCTAGTTGGGTTAACTAATATAAGAAAGGTTGTATTACAAGGTTAATAACGATCATTTCTTAGCTTTATACATTTGTACTATTTATTCTTTTGTAGTGGTTTATGTATAAGGAATGTTTTTTATACACACAAGTTACCATTTTGATATGTAGATTCTTACTATTAACATGTTAAAAAAGTTATGAATGGAAATATGAAATTTGTTTTATAATATTTCATTTTTCCATCATTGAGATTTTGTGCATAAACATGCAATTAGAGAGGGCCACAAAGATTGGCCAAGCTTCCTTTTTTTACTATTTGTTTTCCTTTTTATCATTGTGACATAAGAGTAAATTTAAATCTAGTTGTAGAAATCTCATCCTACCTTTTTCTTCATTATTCTTGAATTCATATTAATCTGAAATAAAATGTTTGTCATACTATCCTGCATAATATACATATATTTTATTAATTTAATATTCAATTATTTTTTATAAACTACATGTTTTGTTATTATTACTATTTTTTTAATAATAAATTAATGGAAAATATTCTAGTGCAATCAAAGATGCACATAACATCGTTAACAAAATTAAAGAGTAATAAATCATACTATTTACAATATTTGCATTAAAGTGAAGATTCATGACAAAATAAAATATAGGTACTATATATTAGCTACAATATTAGCATTGTAAAAATAATATTTAAAATATTATGTAGATAAAGCATTTTGTAATTCTATGATATTTAAAAGAATACTTTGCAAGTGGTTATAATTTTAAAATAATAACTAAATAAATTTAATAAAAAAAATAAGTATAACAAAATATTTAAAAATTTTAAAAAATATTGGGTGAGCAAACTAATGAAAAATTTAATCAATAATAATAGAACATTGGTCTTTAAAAGGTAAGAAAAAATGTTATTCATATTGAACAAGAGAAATGCATAGAAAGCTATAAATTTAACATCGTAATATAAATAATACATAAATATCATTCAAATAAAAATGTTTTAAGACAAGAAAATGCTAAATAGTCATGAAATAAATGCAGCTCAATTTTAAAACAACATCTATAACATATTAAAAAAATATTCAAATAATCAAATCATGACAAATTTGCTAATATAAATAAATAAAAGAATTATTAAATAATAAAACAATTAAAAGTGACTTAAATAATTATTGCCAAATGGATTAATGAACACAAATTTCCCTAGTGATCTAATGCTTTCAAACTTCTTAATATAAAATTTTGAAACAATTAAAAGATATATGATCTTTGAAATAATTTATTGTTTAAAAGATTAATCATTGTGTTCAATATGTCAAGTAGTTATAAGAAAAATTTAGCAAAGAACACTAAAAAAAATAAAATAATTATGGAAATAATATTTAAAAAAATTAAAGTTACAAAATTTAGGCAAAACTATTAATAGAAATTTCTAAAGAAATTTAAAATTATGTCAATATAATGTGATGAAAATTGTCTAATGAAACACAATTTAGTTTCCTGTTATTAAATAAAAGGAATAAAGAAAAAAGGTAGTTTTTCTTACTAAATAATTTCTTTGTATTCAAAAAAGTAATGACATTTTGTTAATAAAATGATATACTAAACTATAGCTTTATATCATAAATGTTTAAATTAGATTCTAGTAATTTCTATGATATCAAAATAAATAAAAATATGAAATATTTATAAATATATTATATATGTTGCAAAAGACTAATTTTTCTTTGCTTTAAAATATTAAATGTTAAAATTCTACTAGTCATCATGAAGATTTTCTATTAGTGCAAGTGTCATTAATGGCATTTTACAAATAAGAAAGTCATAGATGTTGAGGTGATTTGCCACATGAAAAATAGTTATTTTAAAAAATAATTTCATATGCTTGTGAACATATAAAAACAAACAAAAAAATGTATTATGGATATTAAAAAATACTATAAGTAATTATATTATTAAAAAATATTTCTTTTCAAAGAAAAACATTAAAAAATAAAAAATAAAAAATAAATGGTTTATAAAAAATTTTCAAATTTTGAAATGAATTTCATAATTCTTTTAAAACAAAATTTTTTAAAAAATTTTTAATATTAAATGTATAAAGAGAAAAGTTTATTGATTTAAAACATCTAGATTATGTGATCCAAGCACAATAGTTTAAGAAATTAAATATGTGAGTAGAAATGGTAAAACATAAATTAAATAATTCAAAGCTTTTTGAAATCATGTTAGTTAAAATGGAAGTATAATAGAATGTGAAGATATGTCAATTATCTGGACAATATAATTTTGATAGAATTTATGTTGTAACAAAAAATTTTAAAAAATAATATTATTTTATATATAAATAAGATAAGCAATAACAATAACATTCAACAAAGAGTACTCTTATTGCCATAGGAAATAAATATGCTATTACTATTAAAAATATTTAATTGTTTAAAAATTTTGTAGTTTAAAGAGTTGGTTAAATAAAACATTGTAAGTTTAAATAAAAAAATACATAAAGTTCACATTGCCATTATAAAAATATTTTAGTAATATTCAATATATTTACATGTTATATCACATAGTTGCACAATAATGTAATAAAAAAATCTTGTTATTGAAACTAAATGATAACATGTTTAAAAATATATAGAAACAATTATCACAATGGAATACTTATTATATTAGAAACTATTTATATATTAATTATCAAAATTATCCTCCTTAAAAACAGTGAAAAAAATTTGAAAGTTAGAAACAAAAATTAATTTATAATAAAATTGTTCAGCAAAATGCACATTACAATTCAAAATGTAATGTATAGATTTAACAAATAGGTACAACAAACTTGGATGCAATGAAGCTTAAGAAAGGCTTAAGACCTTAAAAAGCCTTATGAAATCTATATTTAAGCAATTTTTGTTTTGGTGGAGGTGGAGTAAAAGATTCTCGAGCATATTTGTTATTTTATTTTTTAATTCCACAAAGATACAAAAAATATTTAAGAATATATAAGATCTTCTTATGATAATGAAAATTTGAAAATATATGAAAATAATTCAAAATAGTATCCCAAAAAAATAAGCATTGATAATTTCTTATGAATAAACAATACTCAATACTTTTAAGATCTATTGCAAATTAACTTAAAAGCATTACACTTGTAATTATTGTACAACATTCTCGTGATAAAATATAAAATAAATTGATAAAAAAATAGAATATAATTTCAATATGCTTGTATAAATGTAGAATTAAAATTAATGAAAAAAATTAAAAATATGAGTTATTAAGGTAATAAAATATTTTTAAAAAATAAATTGAACTTGTATTAAATATTAAATGAATTCCTTTAGTGACATAATTGTGAAAATGTACTCTTGAAAACACATTTAAAAAATTACAATTGCCAAGGTAATTAAATATTTGAAATCGAAGTTCGTATTACAAACATTTTAACTAAAAGTTATAATAATAATTTAGACAAACTAATGAACATGCATACCACGATATGCAAATGCATAAATGATAAAAAATACTAACATAATAAAAAAACTTTAGAGGTCAAAGTTTCAAACTTATTAAGCAATAGAAAAGTTTTTCAAAAAAAGTAAAAATGTTAAAATTAATAATACTGCCTAAAGTAAATTTTTATAACAAAACATTATTAAATAGAAGATATAATACTTTTATTATTGAAATATTTGATTAGAACATGTTAAAGACAAATATCTAATATAAACTAAAATTAATAACAAAATATAGAAAATCATAGTTAGTTTCTTGATGATACAATTATCTTTTTCATTATTATTCCACAAATGCTTACATCTACATATTTAATCAATTGACATGTTCTTGTAGCAGTAATCTCCTTCCAATATTGTTTGCCTATCATACTCAGAAGTAAATTTAGATGATCAATTGGTATGCTACTTAAATAGATTGTTATTATCAAAATATCTTAGAGTATTGTTCATTAGGATCGATAACCTCTTGTTTTTTTATCACTTACTTTCTAAGTTTATCATAAAGTAATTGAATGTAGTGTAAGAAAGCACATGCTAAATATTATCAAGTGAAGTTAGATTTGCAAGTAATAAAAGCACATGGATGAGGACCCCTACACTAAAGGAACTACTCCTAAAACCAAGATTAATGTCCCACACTTTTGTCATAATAAAAAAGTCTTCTAATGTTATATAATTAATCTTTCTTAAGAAACTTCATCAAGTTGTCAACTAGTTGCATGTGTTAGCAACAAATTAAATGTCTACCACATTTCATTCTACATGGTTCATGATGAAATGTTTCCTAACATCAATTTGTTTGTCCTTAGAGTACTAGATAAAGTTTTGAGTCAGGCAAATGGCACACATATTGTCATATTTTATGAGTATTTTTTTGCAAATGTAATCCCATATCTTCTAGTTTCCATTTTAACCCCAAACTTTGTTCTTAAAGTCCTCCAAATGCTATATAATATGCTTCATTGTTTGCAAGAAATAATTCCATGTTCCTGAATAGATCATGAGATTAAAGTGTGTCCAAAAAATGATTAAATACCTACAATGTATTTCTTATGTACTCTTAAACATACATAATTTTTGTAGCTTTATCTAATGAGATAATGACATAACTTAAATTTGTGATACGAAAACACTAATACCATTGCACCAAGCATGTCCCAAAACATTATTTTAATTGATTCTAAGTCAATGTCCTTAGAGCTTTACTAAAATTGATTAAAAAATTCCCACACTAAAATCTTTCTTTGGTTTTTTTGTATTTAAGTAAATAACATATCAACCCTAGGTATACCTTGAAATTTATTTGTTTTCCTTTCATTTCTATGTCCAATACATTAGTGGAGACACTTGAAAGTAGAAATAGGTTTGAGGTTCACAAGGTCAAGCATTTATAACATCTCATTTAAATACTTTATTTAAGATTCAAGGATACCTTTCTCATATTGTTTAATTTTTAATCCGATAAAATAGGGAACTAAGCCATTATATAAATCACAAATCCTACATACATAAGCTCACTAAATCATTCAAATAAGGCCAAGTCGGTGGATCTAAAGAAGATTTTATTTAGAAAACCTTAGACTAGAAGAAGTTTGTTAGTGCAGTTTTTTATGAACAATGTTCAATCCACATTACTATCTTGAAATAAAGTTTTAGTAAAAATCTATTTTGTTTGTCATACCATTATCATTATTCTTTTCACAAATCATATAAGTATTTAATTAGTTTATGTAGGTGATTTTGATGAGTACAATGTTGAAAGCAATCCAATTATTTCTGCATACACTTCTTCCTAAAAAAACATTTACGAACGTGATGTTAACATTCATTTTGTATAGTTTAAATACCTTGTAATAAGAAAAAGCTAATAACAACCTTGTTGCCTTCAATGTTATGATTAGTTCAAGTGTTCCTTCTAGGTTTAGCCACTTCAATTGATTACAACCTTTTTCCACAAGCCTTTCCATATTTTAAATGATAACTACATGATCACTTTGTTTTTATTTTTTAATACCCATTTTTTTATCACTATACTATGGTGACATACCATACATAATAATTCCAAAGCATCCACTTTTAAAAAACAAGTTAAAATCATCTAGCAGCCCAAGTAATAAAATTCATTCCTTGAGGCTTCACTTGTGTTTTTGAAGAACAACTTTTAAGTTGTTGCAACATACATTATTTCTTTTCAAATGGAGGCAAGGGTTTGTACTCAACAAGATAGGTAACTTATAATTAACAACAATGATTTTAATTGTATACTAACTCCTTTGATGCAACCATATCCTTATTTTTGAAATTTTATCATATCATGTATAAGCTTTATGTAAGAGACAAGGATGCCTTTCTCATCTTTCTTAACTTGCAATAAAATAAAATAGGAAAACTCACCCATTATGTCAATCTCAAATCCTACGTAAATAAGCTCACTAATTCATTGACAAAAATCGTAGTTGGTTGATCAAAATATGATATCATCTACATAATCTAGGACTTCACATTCATTGGTGCAATTCTTTTTGAACAAAGTTCAATATAGATTCCCTTCTTAAAATAATATTTAAGTATAAATTTACTAAGTTTGTCATACCATAATCTTTTTTGGTCTTCTTTTTTTTCCAAAATCTACCCTGCCTTCCAAATCTTCAAATTTTTTGCATATATTTTATCAAAGACAACTTGAGTAGATTCCATTACAACTAAGGTTTCCTTGTTTAACTTCTAATAGTCTATCTATTTGAAAAATATTGTAAATAGATAGGCTCCATTAACTTTGTTTTAAATCACAAATTTTTATCCTTCTTTTTCATGTAACACTTCAATCCAAAAAAGCTTAAGTTTTAATTTTTTTTTCTTATTATTCCAAAGTCATATTGTATCTTATTCATAATTGGTTTGATAATAAATCTATTTAGACAATGAGAAAAATAGAATGACTTGAATTATTACAATATTATGGATTTGAGATCTTATACCACAAAAAGAAGAGTCATAGAAGTTGTCAATGCTTTAAGAGGAAAGCAGCATCGTTTGATTCATAACATTAAAGAAGTGCAACTAAGTATTTCGATACAAAATTTAGACATAGATGTTATATCAATAACAAATAGAAGGAATGTTTTTATATTGGTAGTTGTTACGTACTGATAACCAAACATTTGATGCCCTAGCATGATAATTTGTGAGATTAAAACAAAAATAGTTGTAGGTAGAGAGGTTGATTCAAACTATATTAGAACGACATTGTCTAACAAAAAACACATATTTTTCTTGTTATGACCACATTTTTGGAAAAATAAGAACTGAAATATATCTTGATAATGATGTTATTATATCTTATTTTCATTTTTGTTTGTCTTCCAATTTTAATTTTTCCAAAATCTTCCATTTGTTCCACATCTGCCACTTTATTTTGATGCATAATTCCATCAAACAGCAATTGGGTAGATTCCTTTACAGCTAAGGTTCCCTTCTTAAATGGTTAATAGGTCTATTTATTTGTGGAGTATCATAACTAGATAGAATCCATTAACTTGGTTTCTAATCTCTAATTCTTATCTTGCCTGTTGAGGTAACATTACCATCCAAAGTACATACAACATCTTATTTACAATTAGTTTAATGGTATATCTGTTCAAGCATTAAGAAAAATAGAATAGCTTGAATTATTTAGGCATTGTGGTTTGGAGTATCTATATCGCCAAACAAAAAGTAAAAGTAGATACCTATTCATAAGGAGTCGTAAATGTTTATGATGTATAACATAGATGAAGCTCAATTAAATATTTAGATGGATATTTAAGAGATATATGCTATATCCATAATAAATTGAAGGAGCTTTACTATTGACCCTTGTGGCATATTAACAACAAGAAGTTATTGTCCAAACCCAACACGATGATGTATGGAAGATTAAAACCCAAATATTTGTAGATTGAAAATAAGATTTGCAAACCCTAAGATTTAATTTTACTTATTCAGACAACATTTTTGATAAAACAATAAGTCAATTATATGTTTATTAATAGTATGGCTTATGTGGTATGGAAAACACTATTATATTACATAAGGGTTACAAACTTCTATCATACTTTTGGAAAAGGTTTATTGATCCATGTGATACTCAACAAATGTCTAACAAAACATTTTAGGCTCAAAATAAAAGTCAATGAAAGAGAATAGTTAAAGAACTTAAGAATAAGTTTGGACATTGAAAATTATGTTTTAAGACAACTAGAATAAGTATTTTACTTTTAACTAATTTTTTTGCAACAACAATTATTAGTTTAGCATCGAGATGATACCAACCTAATATTACATAATACAATGCATGAATTATCATTATATTGGTATGAACTAAGTAACAATACCCTAATTGGTATGTATAAATATATGATTTTATATTCTATTAAGAAGAAATAAATAATCAAAAATGAGTTCAAACGACATTGAAGAAAGTGGGCTTTTAGGAAGAGGATCACGTATTTTCAAGAGCAAAACTGATGAAATGCAATAGAATGTTTGGAAAAATAGAATAACTAATGACAAGACATTTTGTGCTTTCATGGATTATTGAAATAAATTTTTCTATTACTTACAAGAGAGTTGTTGTTATCATTGCCACAGTACATGATCAATGTTTCTTTCAGTCCTAATCAAACTTTTTGCTAATGCTACTTTTATATCTAAATATGAGCAAAGCAACATGGTGGTGCATCCTAAATTTTTTCATAAGAAATTGACAATTGCATTCTTAACAATAGAAATCAACAAAATAAGGAAAAAGAGCATCCAAAAGACAATTTATATTAACTAGTATAGAGTTGGAAAGTAAAGGAAGAAATTTTTTGGAATCATCCAAACATTTTTTATATTCAAATGATTAAATTGTTTTATGGAGGAATGTTTAAAAATTATTCGAAAGCCTTAAACATTTATTTAATGTTTGTTGAAATAATGTAAGTGCATTTCAAAATTTATTTTGAATGTCATAACATGAATTTCCATATGAATATTTTTGGATGAGATCATAAAGACTATTATTTGTAAGAACTAATAATATAGAGGGGAAGTCAAATATCAAAGTAAAAAAGAAAAGGAACCTCAAATAATAGTTCCACACGAATTGGAAGAGGATATGTCATAAAAAGAAATACCAAAACATGATAATGATAACATTAATTTAATTTTAAGGGAATTTTTAAAGAAAAATAATAAAGGTACCAAACCAGAAACATATGAATCTTTTACTTCAATAAATATTTCTTGGAGTAGTCTTCTATGAAATTGGTCAAAAGATTTTTGGATGTCATTTGCAAATAAAATGTTAAGAAATACAAATCTTTATCAGGTTTTTATTCCAAGGGTTATCTAACAAAAATTTAATGTAGTAAGAGAGGAGAATATCAAGTGGAATGTAATCGATAAGAAAGGTACTATAGGCAATAGTGAAATAGAAAATTATTATCAAGGTTAGAAAGAGGGACATAAATCAAATAATTATGGAAGTGCCATTAAGAATGATGAGACCTATTATTGTAAGTTGAGACCAAATGACTCCATAAATAGATTGAATTTTCCAAAAAAATTATAGAGTAAAGATAGTGTCACTATCAAATGATTGTTGATAGCTTGATGATCATTTCAAGGAGTATTTGATGGTAATCTATTGTGGTTAGATGCCTATTTATGATGTTTTTTATCATAAAAAGCTTAAGTATTACCAATAATTTTTCACGTAGAATGATGTATAATGTTTTGTTAAGATCTCGAAGATTAGTTCATATTTATTAATTATTTCATTAATAAGGGATATATTTATAGAAAAAAAAAACTACCACAGCAATTAGAAAGTCAAGAAAAACATTGTTTCAAACACTACTTTCATTTAGCTTAAAATATTTTTTCAATGATGAATAATGTAATGGCTCAATTAATGGCTAAAAAATTAGCCATTATTGACTAGTGCCATTGGCTCTAATCTAAGAGGTTCAAAACTATCATATCAAAGACTATAATGGTGGATGAGTTCTAGATGGTTAAATCAGAGCATTGGATTTGGTTGGCCAAGTGCTTTGTTGAAAGATTTGTAATAAAAATGATAATATGTTAAGAAAAAAACATTATTATTATGTTAAGTGGTAATAAAAATGAAAATTTTTTGCTCCCACTTAATTCATGCTCTCCCTTAATACCTATTCCATCTCACTTATTTAAATCATGACAATTCTCCTATTTTAATGTTTTGAAAAGGGAGGTAAAATTTATAAAATTTTTATTACACCTAGTTGTTGTGTTATGATTTCAAATTCATCAATTGGAAGGAATTTTGTAAATATGTCTACCAATTATTTTTTAATAGGAAGATATGTGAATTTTTCTAAGCTTTTAGCTACTTGGTCACTAATACAAGGGTATCTTATACTATGTGTTTGCTCCAAAAATGATGAACTTAGCTCTTTGTTAAAGCCAAGGAATTAGTATTATCAATTTTGATGGGAATATGCAATAGATCTAAACCATAATCTTGAAATTGTTGTCTCAAACATAACACTTGAGCAACACAACTTTTGGTTAATACATACTAGACTTCTATAGTCAATATCGCTATGCAATTGTTTCTTATTTCCTGACTGGAAAATTAAAATATTTCCTTGTAAATAACATGTACCTAAGGTTCTTTCCTATCTACATTAGAGCTTACAATGTTTGAATCTGTAAAACTTATAAGATCTCAGGAATGAATCTTTTTAGGATGCCTTAAACCTATTTTCATTATACTTTCTACATATTTCAAGATTAATTTAGTTAGCTTAAAGTTTTGTTGGAATCTACCACATAAGCTAACACTAAATAAGTCATTCAGTCTACTAATTTTAAAATATAGTAAAGATCT
Source organism: Vanilla planifolia (assembly GCA_023846275.1). NCBI lineage: Eukaryota > Viridiplantae > Streptophyta > Magnoliopsida > Asparagales > Orchidaceae > Vanilla > Vanilla planifolia. The sequence continues at coordinate 107,351 of JAIUJO010000941.1, read as the reverse complement.
AATAGGTTCTTTACAAAGTTTGGTATCAATGTGTTTTTTAATTCTATCTAAATCTGAATACAATGATTGATTCAATAAAATATTCTTATATTTCATATGTTTATATCCAAACTTCTTGAATACATATTTTAAATTCCTAGTTTATAAAATGCAAATCTTATCTTTTAGTTGCATAATTTGTAATCCAATGAAGAAATTCATTTCAACCATTATACTTATCTCAAACTGCCATGTGATTAAATCACTAAATTCATTAAATATATTTCCATTTTTGCTTCAAAATGTTTTGTCATCAACATAAACATGAACAAGTAAGAAATGATTATTTAAAATATTTAAGAATAATGTGTTATCCTTTTTTTCCTTTCCTAAAATCACTATCAACGAGATAATTATTGAATCTATGATATCATGAATGAGGAGCTTACTTAAGGCCATAAAATTCCTTCTTAAGATTATATACATAATCATCATATGCATGGGTCTCAAAACTTGGGGGTTATTCAGCACACAAATCTTCTTTTATTATCTTATTTTAAAATTGATATTTTTCATCCATTTGAATTAATCTAAAATTATTATGACATGAATATGCTAAGAAAAGTCTAATGACCTCTAGTCTTACTACTAATATAAATGACTCCACAAAATAAATACCTTCAACTTGGCTATAACCCTTAGCAATATGTCTACCTTCACTCTATGAGTCATTAAGTCATTTTTAGGTTTAAAAGGAATACTTAACAAGCCTTTCTCTTCCGCAATATTCATTCATTTTTTCAACTTGTTTTGTGTTAGCTTCAGAAGCACTGTAACTACATCTGGCTTGCTTGTTTTCTTTAATGTAGAATATCCTATGTGACCAATTCTGATTTTCTTCTTAGACTTGTCTTCAAGTGTTACCAATCTATTTAGACAATGTCTTATGAGGCTAAATTTTGGTAGGTCTCTATTCCAATGTCTTATGCATCTATTATCCAACTCCCGAGAAATAGATTTTGATTCTTGCTCTCTATATATAGTTACATAAATTATAAAAGTTTTATTATATATTCATAAAATGTAATTTTTTTTCCTTATTTTTATGCATAATTCCAAATTGTATTACTTCTAACTTATGAATGTCTTAGAATACTATATCTGTATAGAATGATTATGAAGACAACTTATTTTAAATTCAATATTCTCTAACTTTACCAACCCAAACAAGCTTGGCATAGACGTTTGAAACAAAGATTTCAACTAAAAATATTTTTCCAAATATGACAACCTTTTTACAATATTTAAAAGTTTGCAATATTTGAAATATGAGGCATATTAAAAAACATATATTTATTTTTAGAAAAATAAACATCATGTGAAACATTAGAAAATTTTACATGTTGAATAGAATACATTTTTGTTTTCAAACTCATAATTTATTTTTTCAAAGAAGTATTCTTAATTATAATGAAATCAATTTGATCACATAATTTTTTTTCAATCTCATTTCATAAAAAAATAAAAAATAATTATTTTTTTCTTTGCAATTTTTTTAAAAGTTTTTTATGTATAAATATTAAAAAAGTTAAAACACTAATAACTTCTACATAATTATTTTCAAAAAATTCACAAGGCCAAGTGCTAATGTTAATTCTTTATTCTTCACTCGATGTACTTGATTCATCATCATTTGCTATGAAGAATTTCATTCCTTCCTCCTTACTACCTTAAGTTGTGGAGGATAATTCTTCTCAAGCAACCAAGTAGCTTGAAAATCTTTCTTATTTTTTATTCTCTTCTTTTTCTCTTTCTTTTTTTTGGTGTATTTTAGTTGTGGATAATTTCATATAATATGGCTAATTTGACCACAATAATGGCATCTTGGTGTCTTCATCACCTTCCTTCTATTTTTTTGTATAAAATGATTTGTCAAATTTTTATCTAAACCCTTAACATGAAAATTTACCTTTTCTTCCAAGTCCATAGAAAAGATAGATATTATGCCTATGTTATCTTTGTTAGCTTTAAAAGATAATGGTTTCTTGTACCTTGCCCCAGGTTTTGCTAGCTTATTGATGCCTCCTTTTTAATTCTATAAGTAACTCATCCAATACAAGCTTATTATGTCTTTGGCTACCTTTGTCATTGAGATAAGACAATCAAACTCATTGGATAGAATCTTTGCTACTTTTCTTGCAATATTTGCATTAGGAAGCACTTATTAAAGTTTTTTTAATCTTTTATTAATATTATTAAATCACATAAACATCTTATTTATAGTTTATCTCAAATTTATCCTAAAGAGCCTAGAATCATGTGTAATAAGATTTAACTTTATTTGTTTGACTTACAAAGTACCTTCATAAGTTACTTCTAACTTTCTTCAAACTATATGTGCGATATAAAAATTCATAAATTCATTAAATTCACTTGGAGATGTGACATGATGAAGGTAGATGAGTGCTATGGCATTTAATTATATCATTCTCCTTTAATCACTACTATGTACACTAAATAACTTGATATCTTTTGTACATGAATCTCTAAATAAATCATATAATTTTGTGAGCTCTTTCTAATGTCCTAAGTCAATTGATTGGATAAAAAATCTAAATCTTTCTTTCAAGTATTAATAAAATTTATCTTTAAATAATGACAGAATGATTGAAGAGGACCTTCATCTAATGTTGCACCAAAATTAATCATGAGTGATGATATATTAAAAATTAAATTTAAAAAGAAAATTAATACACACATTTTAGAAAGCACACAAGAATGACAAGGTAGAAATTAAACTTATTTTATAACAAAGATAACAATTAAGTGAACATAATAGATAATTAAAACATACAAAATGGTTCACCCAAGTTATTTGACTAATGATTGTTTTTAGGGAACCCTCTTTGATAGTTATTAAAATAAAAATGCCACATGAGAGGGTGACCTATGAGTTTTAAAATACTTTTTATTTTTTAGGATCATATTTCTTTTTTAAAAATTTTTCATAAAAATTATTTTATGTTTTTGAAAAATCTTCATTTCATGTATGTTAATTTTTATTTTTATGATTAAAAAAAGAAAAATTAAATAATACAATGAAATTTTTAGATTATTTGGTTTAAATTAGATCCTACATCTACCCACAACTAAGGTCAAAAAAATCATCACTATCAAAAAGTTTATAACTTGATGTTTTTTCATGCAACTCAGCACCAACCAACTAGCTTTTACGGGTTCAACTATAACACAAGATTTTTCAAGCTTAATAGCAACTTGTTTTTTTATGACATTAAACTAAATTGAAGCTTTTGTAAATGCTAGGCCACCTATTGCAAAAGAAAATGGAAAAATATAAGAAGGAAAAATTATGATAAATTTTGACAACTTTTGATGCTTGTTTATTAAAAGAAGAAGGCACGGTGAGCTTAAAATTACTATGACAAGTAAGAAATTGAAACCTTTGATGTGATAAGACTAGTTGAACAAATTTGATATTTTGTGAAGAATTATGTTGTAGTTGCTACCACATGTGCATTGTTGAGATCTCAAATATTGGTCCAAGTTTGTTATTCATTTCATGAATGATGGTTAGGTTTATATAGAAAAAGTTTGATCAAAGCTATTAAAAAGTTAAGGAAGTTCCAAATATCACTTCCAAATATCTTAGAAAGCTCCTCCAAACAACTTCAAATATTTCTTTGATTTTGTTAACACAATAGCTCAAATATTGTCTAGGGAATTAGCATTAGGTGTGATTGACCAGCATCATTGGATCTCATTAAAGAGGATTTAGACAATTAGAACAAATATTATTAAAGAAGATTAGATGTAGATGGTTAGATCAAGACAAAAAAGATCTAGGCCATCCAATCATGTAAGATGAGATCTGGATTATTCAATTCATGATTTACAAAGAGAAAAGAGAACATAGCTATAGGATACAAATGTGGAAAGTGTTGTGCCAAATAATTCATGAGAAGATTATTTCAAGTGGTAGAAAAATCAAAGCAATCCAATGAAGTCAGAGTGGTCTTGGTCATTTTATTTTGACCTAAGATCGAGTACCTATAATGGATGAAACATTTAGAATGTAATGAAAAATTGACTGGTAGAAAATAACACATGCCTTTGGTGTTGAGTGGTTGGACTAATGATAGTTAACATTGTCAAAAAGAAAAAAGTTTTCTCCTTACAAAACCCTTCGTGGGTGAATGATGCAAATGTGCTTGGGATTTCATCACCTGGGCCACCCATATGCTTTAAGTATTTTCATGACTATGGCTCTAATAAAGCCATAATGATCCAATATTCATGTAATATAGGACTAAAACTTATATCTATTTCATGGGATTGTAATTAGAATTATGACAATTATTTTCCCATTTAATTACACAATTATGTGATCAAATAATTTTATTCACATCCACCTTTAAACACATAATTATGTCTGCCTTCCAATGACATAATTTTGTGATCCAAACATTAGATCCCAATTCAAATATAATAGTATAGATCAAATCCTAATTTCTAATTACTACTTGTTCAATCTAATCATCTAATCATTTTTTGGTATAAAGAGGAAAAGGAGGCTTATTATGGAGACTCTCAAATGTAATAGATTAACAATTATTTTGAGTTATTGAGATTTTTATAATTTATTATCATTAACTAATTAATCAATTTACAAATATTTCTAATCAATAAAGATTTGCATAAATAGGTGAATTCTTAAAAAAAATTAATTAATAAAATTTTTTACAAAATTTTAAAAAAGATTTTCATGCAATGTCATTCATATCATTAGCATCTAGTGCTCATTCTCACTTCCTTACATTGTGCCTCTCGATCATCAAACTCTTAAACTCTACTTTTCTCTCAAATCAATGAAGTTCTCAATTTTCTTTATTTTTAATGGAATCAATCAAAACAATTTTATCTCATTAAGTATTGTTCAATCATTTATTTTTTATTTGCATTAATTTCAATTTTTTATCATTGAATTATTTTATTTGTTTTCATATTTATTTTGTTAAAAGGCCATAGTAGCTTTTTTCTATTGTTTCATTATTGTAAGAGTTTATCGTAATCATCTTATAGTCAAAGTTATATTTATTGTATATTTTTACTATATTTTTATGAGGGGTAGATTTAGATTTGATTTTAAATCAAAATAACAAATGAAAACTTTTGTAAATTTTTTATTTTTATTGATCTTTAGTCATAGTTTTCATTAAAATTTATTACCAAAATTTCAATGTATTGTAAAACAAAATTAATGTGTTTTAAAAGAAAATTAACATTTTTTAATAATCACTTTTAAAGATGTACTCGAGTTTATTAAGAAATTAGTTTAAAGAATTTTTTTAAATATTCTTTAAGGAATCAAAATTTTTATTCTAAGAAACTCATGCTCGTCTTGCTAAGACACACAACATAGAGTAAATATAAAACTATATAATCATTTTAGTATTTTAGTTCCATTTCTTTGTTGTAAGACAAATAAATAAACTAGTGATCTTTAAATGAATTTGAGTCAGCTTGATAGTCAACCATATAATAAAATTGGAACATGGAATAGAATTAGAAAGTGGATGAAATTGATGCTACATGCTTAGGATTGTGTTACTTACCCATTGTATGGTTTAAAATATTGGGCCAAATAGTTGTATGGCTTAATAGATTATTTTGATAAAAGAATTTTTTTACAAACTAATTGGTCAAGGACGATCAAAGTAATTTAAATAATGTAGTATAAGCACATTGGAATGTTAGTAAAAGAAACACATGCACTAAGAGCTTCAAATGTGGTGGACACATTGAAGAAAAAAGTAACATGTACATTATTGTCATTATTCCTAAATAATATGGATGGTATAAAACAAAAACCCTTCAAATAATATTTGTCACTAGGCAGATACTAACATAATAGTATCAACTTTTGGGATTTATTTTATAAAATATGGTGGCACCAACTATTTGAAAAAATAAATTGTAAAGCATATACATTGGAAATCTATGCTTAATTATTATTTTTTTAATGACATGACTATCTATGCACATGCACCAAGTTTCATCTTTTTTTCACAAAAAAAGTGAGGTCAGCACATGCTATAATACATTTCATAATAAATTTCTTTTGAATGAGCTCATTTATTTATCAAATAAGTTTCACTTGAGATAATAGATTTAACAAGTAATTTAGTAAATGTGATAGTGAAGTGTTATGAACTAGATCAATAGCATGTTAAGTATCTTTTAACAATTGGAGTGCATTCAGCAAGTCTTCAAGAAACACATTCACAAATTCTTTTTGAAACGGTTAGGCAATGGGTGATAGGCTGGTTATAATAGTATGGGTTTCCTTAAATGTTACAAAGTAGTTAACCTTATTGCTGGTTATATCCCTCACAATCTCAACAAGTGACATGATAGAATACTTTTTCTTTTTGTTTTCTCTCTTTGACATATTTGGTTTAGAAATTTGTTTTGAGGAAGGTAAAAACAATTGTGTGATCCTTGCACCTTGTTATCCAAAGGTACAAGTATTTGCTCTTCCATTTATGATAACATCTCAATCGAATAACCAAGGTCTTTCAAAAATAAGACCATCTACTTACATTAGGTTAACATTACACCATAATTTCTTGAAATATTGACCAAACATGAAAGGAATGCAATAATTGTTTTTGTAGAAATTGATGTCTTGTTGATTGACAATACTGTGTATCGGTGGAGATGGTCTACGAATGTTAAACCTATCCTTTTTGTAGCATTCTCTGATATGACAATGATACAACTATTGCTATCTATAATGATCATACTAGGTTGGTCATTAATTCTAATGAATGTACAAATGATTTTAGTTTGCCAGCAATTTTTACATATTCTTAGTGTAATCAAACTATATCTCACAATAACTATAGGAGGTACAATATATTTAATTCTTTAATCAAGTGCTTGTACTTCTACTTCCACTTCCTCATTTGGCTATATAACCTCATTTTGCTTAACCTTAATGCTTTCTTTCATTCCTTCTTTTATGTTTATGTGTAAGGCTCTCTTAGGATATTAGGTTATGACATGCTCCTTTCTTCTGACAATAACAACACTCTACACTCAAAGAGGTTGATGGTTTATCTAAGGGTTCAATTCATGAGTTGGTAGTATTGGTGAGGAGATAGTTTTCTTATAGAGTACATGTAGTAGAATAATGGAAGTTGTGACTTGCACTTTAGGATAGGAAGTTGTCAATGGAATATAACTCTTACAAGTAATTAATATTCTAAATCATAGTCTACTTTATATGTCTTTTCTAATCTAATAATATTTCTCAAGTATAACTTAATTGAATAGTCTCTCTAGGCCTAACTCAAAAAAAAATAATGTTACTTGATCTAGCTCCATACACCACATTAAAGCATAAAATCCTAAAATTTAGCAATGCAGTTGTTAAAGGTCTTTCAACCTTAAGATGAATGTTCTTATTTCTAAAAAAATCACAAAAATAATAAGTGAGTAAATATTTTGCTCGCAAGAAATATTTGATTTCTTTTCATGATCAAGGTAATGCTTACATACCAAAAAATTACTTTTTAAATGTGTGAATAAATAATGTAACATGTGTATGAGCCTAAGTTTTTGCAAGTTAGTACTTTTGATCCTTACTAAGTTCATGTGATTTAAAATAATTCTACAATCTCATTTTCCAAATTTGATATGCTTAAGTGTAGAAACTTCCATCAAATATTGCAACACTTTTTTTAAACCATGTTAACCTAATGATTGTTATCCCTACTATGTCAACTATCGTGGGTATGTGTGGTAGTTTGATGCCTAGGTTATCATTCCATTTGGCTAGGTTCATTTTCAAAAGATATTTCCTTTGCTTCAAAGTCAATTAACATAGACCAACTTAATCTATGGGTTCCACCACATCTATTTTCATTATATTGTTCCATTTAGTCTATGCATGTCACAAAGTTTTCTCTTAGCCCTTGCATAGAATGAACTAGTTCTATAATTACTTGTAAATTATTTTGGCTTAGAAATGGCTAATTGGTTGAGAATTAAACATTTTATATATTTTTAAAGACTCACTAGTCATAAATAATTGGGTTTGAAAAAAGTTTGTAATGTGAGATCATAAAGATAAAGAAAAACAAACAAATCATGAATGTAATAGAAAAAGAACATATAAATAAATACATGTTGTAGCTTCAGACTTAAATGTAAGATTTTTTTTTTATCTTTTATGTTTTTCATATAATGTTCAGTAAATATTAGCTATTAAAATTGCATAAAATTAAAAGATGTTACCTTAATGATAGATTACAAATTATACAAAATTCTTTTAGCTAACGATCCTTTGATACCAATTTAATATATGATTATATGCTAAAACCTATTTGTAGGTCATCGATAATTGAAAAGTTCTTAGGTTGATGCATCATATCTTTATAAAGGCCTACCCAAAGGGGCCATTGGCTTACAATAAGAAATCTTAGTAACATTATACAAGTAAAACAATTCTTAGAAACTTAAAACATGCATTGATCATCACCATAAGGCATGTTAACAAAAAGAACAAGTGGTTTTAATAGACAACATCAAAAATACTCAAGTTTTTGGTGAAGTATCAAGGTGCATAAATGGTGTTCTTAGAATGATACAAAAATCAATTCTTCATTAAGAAAAATTAGAAATTTTGATGAGATGATTAATTACAAAAAAGTTGAGATTAAGTGATTAAGAGCTTTCTTAGAGATTTAATGCTTTTGTGAATATTGAATAATATGTTATGATCTTTACTTTTTAGCCTTTCACTCTCCTTGCTAGGTTACCTCTTGAATCATGCTATTATATTGAATATAAAAAAACACACTACTATTAAACTAGCATAGTCATAGCACTTTGTTATTTCACTCAAATTAGATTACTTATAGTATTGCTAGCTTATTTATTTACAAAGATCTCAATGCTATAATGATATTTTGTTAACCTAAGAAAGAAAAGGATATTATTAGAATATTATGGAACACATACAAGATTTCTAAAGTGCATTTTTAGAATTAAAAAAGTCCTCACAATTTATAAAAAACATAATTTGGACTCATCCAAAAAGTTTTCTTGAAATGAAGCGACATTAATTTGGCATAAGAAACTCCCAAATTGGCATATACATTTTAAGTGTCGATGTAGTGAGCGGCAATGAGGTGGCTTATGTGCCTAGTGCAGCATAGGTGAAGTGAAATAGTTACACAACAAGTCTAATTTGTGAATCAGCACAAGCTAATAAGTCGACATATCTTGATAGGTTAGTAAATTTCATGGATTACAGATCAACACTACAGGGTGTGTGTCGAGCTGATCAATGAGTTCAAAGAGTCATGGTGGGTCAAGTAGGCCACACAAATCGATACTAGTATTGGTAAAGGTGAAAGATTGAAGTGAATTGTGGTAAAAAGCATCCCAACATGCATTTTTAAGCCATTTTAAAGTCATTTTTAAAACATTTTTTTGCTAACAAAATTAACATACTACTATTAGAAATTCTTGGATAGACTTTAAAGCTATAAGTATTTGAAAAGCTACTAATCAATCTCGAAATAACTTAAACTAAATTATAAATACAAATACTTTAAACGTTTATAAAAGGAAAATTAAAAAGTGCAACAAACAAGCTTAAATTGTAATTGGCTTCCACAATAGGAATAATATCAGACACTAACTAAAAGTAGACGTTCCAAACTTAGAATGAACTTACATCTAGTGGAATAGTTCATCTCCTAGTAGAATATTTGTGTGATGTATGAAATGCAACTATGTCACAACCTTATTAATGTTTTTTAAATGCTAGAACATAACTACTGAATGACTTTTTTAAAGGATGAAGTCTAACCTATTGTACAATTCTAAAGTAGAAAGATCCACAATTTTCTCTTGAAAGAAGAAATAAATTGTAATTTTATTGCACAAGATGTTTGGCATGATATGAATGTAGATATCGAATGTTTATATAATTTCTTAAGCTCTGTTGATGATGTAAATGATCCCTTAGCTTTCTTAATAATTACATGGCTTTCTTATATAATTCTATTTTCAAAATTTTGAATAATTAAATGATGATACTTAATTTCATTAGTAGGTGACTATATTAATCATACATTACATAGTTCTATTTATATTTTTTATAAGTATTTAATGTCTCTTAAAATCATTTAATCAACTTTACACCATTTCAAGTCTATCTTGACCATTTTTCAACCTTTTCTTTTATTAAAAAAATATTATTACAAATTGGAGGTTACAATAGTTATAGTCTATAACGTAAAATGTATTATTTTTATTATCAAGACTTCTAAAGGCTACTGTTGATTTGTATGTGTGAGGATGACAATCCATAAGCTTTTGATGTCTTGATGCACGTGAATGTCATATGCTAACTAGTTATTATTCAGTGATTTTGAGTGTTTCATTGAAATATCAATATTACTAATTCAATTTATTGGTTGGAATTAGTCTAAGACATAGAGGTATCTATAGTGACCATGATTGATTCCACAAAACGTTATGCATGGAAATTGTATAAGAACACATAAGAGTGCAATGGCAGACCTTGGTCTAAGGAATTGTCATATTGTATGATGAGAACCATATAGCTAAACTTTTTATGAGAAAAATAGATGAACAATAAACCAACCTAATTGAGGAACTAAAACATGAAAATTTGGACAATGTGCCTTAATGGATAGGATTGATGAACATATTAGAGTATTATTGCTAATAAATAATTTGACACAAATCAAATAGATTTTAGAGAAATCCAAATGGTTTGTGCCATGCCAAATATTTAAGTGATGACAATCTTTTTATGAAGTAAGATATAGTATACTACATTGATGGATTTCATAATTATAAGATGTACAAAAAAAAATTAGAGTAAACATATTTGTTTAATCTTATCTAATGAGTGGTTGTAATAGAATAACCTTTACATAAAGAGGAAACATAAAAGGTAGATTTGATTGGTCTATATTAAGAAATGTTCATTGAAGATGGTAGTGTTGAGGAGAATTATTATACCAAGCTAATGAAGGAATCATATTGTGCATGCTAAGAAATTTTCAGAATTGGAGTAATCCAAACTAAGTATTGAAACATTAGTAAATTTTTTGGACCAATCTAGAAGTTTTATGTTAGATAGCTACTTAGGTAGTGATTCTATTGGTATGAAGTAAGATATAACTCAATACAGTGATGAAATTCATAACAATACATGTTGAACAATCAATAAGTGTAATCTATTTGTTTAGTTATTAATGACCATATTAGTATGATTCAAAGACATGATAAAGGTGCAAAGAATCTAAACAAAGTCTCAAATGATTCCAAATAAATAGTGAGTGCAATGTATTGTCTAATTAAGCCCATCTTAATTAATGCTTTGAACTAGTCTTTACAAATGATTAATTGGAAGAACGTGTTGGCCAATGAATCAAGGTGTATTACATGATGAGGCTATAGAAACATGTGTAACTAAAATTGATGAATAACTACATTACCTATTAGAAAAATTAAGAGATCCTTTCAAAGAACATGGGGACTAGTTGAAGTAATGAGCCCCCCCATTCATATGGGGCTCATCACTACTTCAATGGAGATAAATGGAAATCAAAAAAATCATTTCATTTTTTTAGTTGGAACTTTAGGTGGTTCGCAAAAAAAGATCATGAAAAAGATGATACCTAAAGTCGAAACCAAGAGGAATGTATCTCAAAAATGACAAAGAAATTGTTAAGAAAGATATGGCTTTCTTGTCATTCTTTCCATATCTTATTCATAAAAGGAACAATTAATTTGTTAAGTAACTTCCTAATTCACAAATTTGGTATTATATTAATACCACAAAAGCTTTTTGTTGTAGCAGTATTACAATATGTACTCAATTTACATAAGCAAAAGAAGTCATAATTGTATGAATTTTTCTTTTGCATTTTTGCTAGAATCAAGTTCAAGTTTGATTGGAATATATTGTAATGGATTGTATTTGTATTATTTTTTAAAGAAAAAAATCATGGCCTTAGAAATATGAAGAATGATTATCATTTTAGGAATGTGATTAAATTTATATGAGTTATATGAACCCAAAGTAGTTTTTAAAAATTGATTTCTTAAGCTAAAATAAAAGTGATATGGTAAAATTTTGTGGTTTTAGAAGATTTTTGTTCATTCTTTTTAGCCTCAAATGCTTAGTAATTTCCACAAGAATAAATCCGAGATACTCTCAATGCATTTCATGCATTTGACTGAGTAAATAGTTGGATGACTTTCTTTATGCTCACCATATCAACATCTCTCCTCATCAAGATTAATTAAAGCTTTTCAAACTTTTGGAATTTGTTTTGAACTTAAAACCTCCAAAATGAATACAATTACAAGCTATTTAAGCTTCCTAGTTTGTTCCTAAATTTCCTTCTTGAATATGTGTTAGAACTAAACTACTTTGCAATGAAATTGATTCATTCTATTTAGAAGAATTAAGATATAACAAGGGATTCCAATGCTTTTATGCAACATTATAGGGATTGATTAATTGTTTGACTCTGTAATGATGTTTACGTAACACCAAATAATCACATATTTTTAAACCGAATAGTGTTTCAATAACTTCAACATATATATTTTTATTAGGTGCTATGTAAATTGAGTGTCGTTTAATAGCCCTATCAAGTATTCTCCAATCACATAAATACAACCTATAAGTCCTTGGCTCCTTCTAATCAATCCATTAAAATTAAATTTGACTAAATCAACTACTAAGGGAGTCCATTAAACCACATTTTTATTGTTCAATTGATCTCAAAAAATTGAGGAAGTAATACATATTTTACTATTTGGGATCTATTGAACATCTTTACATAATTAGAAGACATTTAAAGATTGCTTAAGTATTATGTTGAACTGTATCATGGAATAGATAATATTTTCTCACTGAATTATTTTGAATTTATATCTTCTAGAAATTTTAGCATACAAGAGATGGTAGAATAGTAAATCCCTCAATAGTTATTGAGTCTGACTACAGTTCCACCATTATAGAAGCATTTCATGAATCACAATGTTGGGTTTGTTTATGCCAAGATTAATTACAAATGGGTTCCATAAAATTCATTTAAGAGTCTCTATCTACATAAAAGGGTATTTGTTTACAAATTCAAATTCAAATCCCTGAAGTTATTATCAAAAAGTATTTGATTGCAAGTCTTTGACCATGCTCCATAACATTTTATATTAAGGAAATTAAATCTCTTGTATCTAAAATAGATAACATTTGAGGTGTAGACCTTCTAAAAATGCTTTACGTTATATGCATCATTAAAATCCTTCAATTGCTTGACCGGTAATCCATACATTTCACTGAGGAAGCTAATCTTGTTCTTGCTAGCCAATGTGCTTGCTCTCAAAATCATTATCACCTCAAAGGAAACCATTTATCACACTTTCTAAAAAATTAATAATATTATTGAGAAGACCAGATTTCTGTAGATTATAAAATCTTATTAGTTCGAGGATGTCACTACCTCCCATTGAGAGTAATTTCCTTTTGCATGTTTTGTCAATCTAGTGTTTGAAGTGGACCTCTTATTTCTTACCTTTGAATAATGTGCTTTTGAGTTGAGGGATTGGAAGGCAGTATCATTTCTGAAGGAGGAGCTCCTTATCGATGCTCTCCTACTTGTGTTTCATATTTGTACATCTAAGAAAGAATATCCTTTGTACATTAATCTGTAAACTTTATGTGCCTTAGAGATCAAAGAGGAATAACATGCTATTTTTTATTGAGCATTTATCACCCCTTGAGAAGAGAATGAGGTAATCTACAAAGCACAAATGGGGCTTTGGTTGACATCCACATGGAGTAGCCTAGTTTTTCACTTTACCTTACACATATAGATTGTTTAAACCTCTTCTTAATGGTTTAGCTACAATGTGGAGAAGAAATGGGGTAGAGGGTTACCATCCTTTAGCTAACAGGAGAGTTAATTGGAACTATTTCCTTTTTTATTAATAATGACAACGAGCTTATATTATAGATACTCATGATTAGATTAATAAATTAATTGTTGAAGTTACACTTGTGCAGTACTTATTTTCCTCAAAATATATTATTGAACACATTCTTCAAGTATAGCATAAATATAGAGCTATTAGCTTCGATCTTTTCATTTTAATGATTAGTTTGCTCTGATGAAAGTATGATTTCTTATGTTGGCAAGATATTTTTAGTGATTTCCCCTTCCTTAGTAAAGCTGATATCTCCGTGGAGACGACGATGGGTAGGAAACACTATAGGCTAACTACTAACAACTTAATGTATTTTTGAGAAACTATTTATCCAATTGTCATAAAGTCTTTGAAAGATGCATTGAAATTAATTTTCAAAAGAAACATTAAATTAGCATTACTACATTCTTTAAGTGATAGGCTACCAATAATAAAATCATTGATGTCATCATAAATTTCATCTTAAAATATGGACCAATAATTCTTGTAAAGTAAAGCATGAAACCTATCCAATTTATAAGCACATGAAGAATCCATCAAAAAAATAACTTGTATTTTCTCCTTATTAACTAGCTGAATTAGCATCATATTACTTTTTAGTTATCATAAGAATTATAACACAATGCACCTCTCAATTTCTTAGCAAGGAATAGAGAGATGTTAAGAAATCCACAACTTTTTTGCCAATTAAATCCTTCTCTAAGACCCCCTAACTATCACTTGGACATTTAAGTTTTTATATATTACCCTTCAATTCCTTATTCTTGAACATTATGTGGAAGACATTTGAATTTTTATCACCATTCTTAAGCTACACAATACCTATCTTTTAGCTTTTATGCATTTGATGTAGTAGCATTTAGTACATCATGTAGAAGTTGAAGTTAAAGATGTATTAGTTCTATTTGAACCTGGAGACAAATTAAGATTTTCTACTATACTTAGTTTTCATTATCATTGTCGTTATCATGTTTTAGTTTTTATAATTTTTAGTCTAATGTATATTTAATTAATAATAAAATAATTAATTATCATTATTTATTTTTATTTAATATGTTAATTTGTAGCAATTTTAAATGAGGTCTAATTGAGACAAAATAAATGACGTAAGACTTATCACAACGAGTTATATCCAAATAAATATTTATTTTTATATTTTAAGGATTTAATTTTCAAATGTTTTGGCTCACTTTCTAAGACATTTAGATTTATACATTATTTGATGATCAAGGATGTTATTTTTTTATATCCTATGTATCATGGAATGAAACTTTTCTGCACAACTTATCTCCTTTTTTAATTTTTTTTTTTTGAATTAAATATTTTACCTTGAAACTCTACATCTCTTATCATGTCACCTTTACATCAAGTTCTTTTGTTTGTGTTATTTATATTTTTATTATGATTAAAATAATTCGAAATGAGGACTAATCCAGATGGAACAAATGATGTTAGGCTTAACTAGACAAGCTCTATCCTTTCCAAAAACAATTTTTATATTTTTAAGTTCTTTTTCATGGTTTTAGCACACTTTTTTAGATATTTGGAATGCTACATAGTTTCATAATAAAGGATATGGAACTCATTTTCTTTAGTATCTTGCTTGCATTGAAACTTTCTTGTAAAATTTATATTTCTTCATATTTTTTCCTTTGATTTTGTTTGGTTTCTATGTTACTCAAAATCCTTCTCATTTGACTTTTATACCATTTTTATTCGGCTGTATATTACATTGGGTCAGTTTAACTAATTTTGACTTTATTATATATTTACTTAATGTTAAAAAATACTTCATTATTATTTATGAATACATACAATAATAATTTTTTGTAATCCAAAACGAGAAGATGAAGACAAAATAAACATGGTTAGATTCATCTGCATGAGTTATTTCTAACTAATTATTCATTTTTTATATTTTAAAAAAATTTCTAATGATTTGGTAGGCTCTAAGAGTCATTTTGAATCATAATTGATTTGATGATTAAGGATGTCATCTGAGTATCTTTTAATGCAACTTTGTTGTATAATTTAACTCATTTTTTTTAATTTTTATTTCAATATTTTACAATATAACCTTAAATCTCTTCTTATGTGACCATCATAAAATTTTAATATAGTTAAATTATATTGATTCAATTTATCCCATTTAAGCTTTAATATATATTCACTTAATATTAAAATAATAATTTATTATTATTATTTATGATTATTTATTATAGTAACTTGAAAAAATTTCAAACGATGTTGATCAAGAATTAATATTTGTTGTTGGAGTCTTCTTGATAAGCTTATCATCTTAAATTTTAATTTATAAATTTTTAAATATTTTATTTTATAAGGTTTTCAAGCACATTAGGATAGATTTTGATTCACGTCTAATTTTATGATTGATGATATTATAATTTTAGACACTTGATATACTTAAAACAAAAGTAATAAGCTCATCTAACAACCTATTAAATATTGTTTAGACTTATTAGAACTGGTCAACTTGTTTACAAACTAATGTTCTCGAGCAGTTAATTATAGCAAATGTTTCAGGTGCTCTTGGTGGATTTGGTGTCAATTCCTTATAAGTTAATTATCGTTTTATTATTATTTTAATTAATGTTTTTTTAGTTAATTATTACAATTATAATGTACTTCTGGTAAAAGTTATTAAGACAACACTACAATGTGATAAAAAAACAAAATTATTCTCAAGTTTGTCGAGGATGGACTAATTATTTGGAACCTAATATTTGTCTTAGATAATTAATTTAAATAAGAATTACTTTTTATGACTTGTAATAAATAGTTATATGAAGCATAACATTTTAATCAAGTTGAAATTGAAATATCTAAATTATCTCTTGGAGTTTTTCCACTTAAACCTATATGACTTTTATGTGATTTGATATTTTCTCATTTTCTTATTTAAGTTCTCCTAAAAACATACACATTCACTACCCTAAATCTAAAAATTTTTTTAAAAAAATTCATTAGAAATACTTAGGATTTGTTATCATCAAATAAGCACCATAGGTAGGGGTCGACAATATAATATGATTGAGACAAAACAAATATAGTTGAGCTCATCTCAATGAACTCTGTCAAATTAAATTTTCATTTTTAAATTTTAAAATATTTTACTTTTTAAATTTTTGGTATATCTTATGAGATAGCTTTATTCATACCTAATTTGATGTCTAAAGATATTACTTCAATCTCCTTCATGTCTTGAAATGCAACTTTATCTTATAATTTATCTCATTTCTTAAAATATTTCATTTTAAACTTGTGGTATTATAATGTAACTCTAAATCTCCTCTAGCATGGCCTTTACATCATGTTGAATTGGTTTTAAATGAGGTTTGGCCAAGATGAAGGAAACATTATTCGACTCATCTAAATGAGCTCCTTCCACAAAAAAATTCATTTTTATATTTTTAAATATTTTATTATAGTTTTGGAATGCTTTATAAGTTTTTTATCTACACATTGTTAAATGATCAAGAATGTCTCACCTCATCACCTTAGTAATGTAAATTTCACATATAGCTTATCTCATTTCTACACAACACTTTTGATTTTGTTATATGATTATGAAATTCTAATTCCCCTAGGTGACCTTTATCTAACTTTCATTTTTTTATAACTAATTGATTTAATTTATCACTTTTCAACTTTAATGTTTATTTATTTAATAGAAAAATAAAAATTTATTAATTTTTATTGTTGTTTAATTCAATATTTTTAGCAATTCCAAACAAATTCTAATCAAGATGAAAAATTTTGTTAGCTCATCTCATCAAGCTATCTCTAATTATGTATTTATTTTTATATTTTTAAATATTTTATTTTCTAAAATCTTGGCACATTTTATAAGAAATTACAATTTGTATGTTTTTTAATTATCAAAGTTATTACACTAAACATCCATAATGTCTTGAAATTTTAAATTCCTATACAATTTATCTCATTTTTCAAATATTTTTTTGTTATATTGCCATTTAACACTACAAAACATCTTATTTCATCTTCACATGTCTTTTATTTAGGTATATCACATTGCTTAAATTTATTTATTTTCAAATTTAATATATATTTGCATATAATAATCTTTTATTATTTATGCTTATTTACTTTGGTAAATCATAGTAATTACAAAAAGAAGGTTTAATTAAGTGAAAAAAACATTTTTCAATTTATCTTAAGAAGATCTATCCCAAAATATTTAATTTAATATTTTATTTTCAATGTTTTTGGTATGGTCTATGAAGCTTTTCAATTCATATCTAATTTAATGGTCATGGATGTTACATAAGATCTCCTTAGTATCTTGGAATGTGATTCTCACATAATTGATAACTTTTCTTCAACGCTTACTCATCAATTTTGTTTCAATTAATCTTATTTTAGTAATAATAAATACTTCACCAATTTTAAAATAATAATTTATTTTTACATATGCTTAGTTAGTTTGGTAATTTATAACATATGAAAATGATGACCAATTGAGATGAAATAGACATCATTGGCTCATTTTGATGAGCTTTACCCATTTGGAAGTTAATTCCTATATTTTTAAATGCTTTCTTTTATAGGGTTTTAGCATGGTTTCTAAAACTTTTCACTTTATAATTTATTTTAAGTTTGTGACTTACTTTTGATCTCTTTAACAATATGCAATGCAAAATTCATGCACAATTAACACATTTTTTTAAATATTTTCACTTTGAATTTGTTATTTAACTATGTAACATTACATCCCATCTCCTCTATACCATAGAATACAACTTTGCCTTATTATTTTCCTCATTCATTCCATTTTTTTCTTTTATATTTTATATTATAATATAACTTGAAATCACTTCATGTTTAACCATTACATGTCATTGGTTTGGTGATATTTCATTAATTCAATTTAACTTATTTCAACTTTAATAAAAGTTTACTAAGCTTTAAAGGAATAATTTATTATCATTATTATTAGTATTATTGCTTATTTACTATGGTGATTCGTAGTATTTCATAACGAGGTCCAACTTAACATGAAATAAATGTCGATGGACCAACCTCGACAAGCTCTATTCAATAAATTATTTAGTTTCATATTTTTAAATATTTTATTTTTCTAGTTCTTTATAATGTTTTATGAGAAATTTTGATCAATACCTAACTTGATGATCATTAATGTTATACTCAATCTTTTTAGTATCTTAGAATGTAGCTTGCTTGCATAATTTATCTCATTCTTTAAGTATTTTTCTCCAATTTGGTTATAACATAATTTAACTATAAATCTACTATTGTTTGGTCATAAGATGTCTTTGAATTGGTTATATTATATTACTTTAATTTTTCTTATTTAAACATTAATATTTATTTTCTCAATATCAAAAAAGTTTTATTATAATTTATTCTTACTTAATTTTGTAAGTTATTGTAAATCTAAATGAATCAAATGAATTTTGATTTTTATTTTTTTAACATTTGCTTTGGACCCCTTTCAAAGACTTTAGGTTTAGTATGTATTTTGATGATTGATGATGTTACACTTGATCTCCTTTTATATCTTTGAATGTAGCTTTTCCATACAATTTATCATATTTCTTCGAACTTTTTACTTTTATTTTGTTATATTATAACAAAACTTCTAATTTTCCTCTTGTATCACCTTTACATAGCTTTTTTTTAGTTGTCTTATATTGCTTCAAATTATCTCATTAAAATTTTAATATACTTTTAGTTAATTTTTAAAAAATTTGTCATTATTTTGTATTAGTTTTTTAATTCATAGTAATTCCAAATGAGAATTAGTGGAGCAAAAGTAAACATCATTCAAGTTGTCTCCATATGGTCTATACAATTAATTATTAATTTTTATAATTTTAAAAATTTAAATTCGTAGATTTTATGTGTGCTTTATTAGAATTTTTATTTTTAACTAATTTCATGAATGAAGTTGTTACACTCGATCTCCTTAGTACCACGAAATGGAACTTTCTTATACAATTTATTTCATTTTTGAAAATTTTTTACACTATCTAGTTATATTATTATTTAATACTAAATCTATCTCATTTGACTTATACATATTATTTTTTTTCTTATTATGTTTTTTGAAATTATCTCATTTCAATTTTAATATCTATTTACTTAATTTCAGAGTAATAATTTATTATTGTAAATATTTATTTACTTTTTTAAATAGTACTAATTTAAAAAAATATTGATTGAGACAAAAAAATCATTAGACTAGTCTCGACAAGCTTTATCTAGTTAAATAATCATTTTGAAACTTTTAAATATTTTTTAAATTATTTTTTTATGCTTCAAGAGACATTTTGATTCATACCTATTTTAAAAAAGTTTTTTTTACTCTATTTACTTATTATATTCAAAAAATCATGGTTTCATATACTTTATATAATTTTTTCAAATTTTTAACATTAATTTGGTCATAAGGATTTGGTTTAATTGTCGTGAAACTCTGAATCTCCTCTTATGTGACATTTTTATTTCTTTGATTTAGTTACATTGCTTTGTTTCAATTTATCTCATTTTAGACTTAATATTTACTTAATTAATATTAAAATAATAATTTATTTATTTTTTAAATTACTTTTTAAAGTCACAATAATTCTAAATGATGTCATATATATATACAAAACAAACATTATTACACTCACCTTGATGAGCATTATATAATTAAATATTTATTTTTAATAATTTTAAACAATTTATTTTCTATGGTTTTAGATATTTTTTAAACATTTCAATTTGTATTTGATTTCATGATCGAGAATGCATCACATAATGCCGTTATTGTCATGCAAATAAGCTTTTTGTAAAATTAATCTCATTTTTCCAATTTTTTTCTTAGTTTTTGTTAAATTATTCTATAATTTTAAATCTCCTTTAGTGTGACATTTACATCACTTTAATTTGTTTATATTACATTTCTTCAATTAATCTTAGCTTAGTATTACTATAAATTTACTTAATATTAAAGTAACAATTTATTGTTTTTTATGTTTCTCTACTTTGTTTACTTAAAGTAATTCAAAACAATCTGTTGTCAAGATAAAACGAATGTTATTAGACTCATCTTAAATAGCTCTATCTGATTAAATAGTCATTTTTACATTTTTTAAGACTTTATTTCACAACATTTTTGGCATACGTTATAAGATATTTTGATACATTTTTTATTTTATGATTGAAGATGCTACGTTTAATCTTCTAAATATTTGGATTTCAACTTTGGTATAAAATTTGTCTCATTTTTTAAAATTCTTTGCTATGATGTGTTTATATTGGTACATAACTCTAAATTCCCACTTTTAACCTTTACATCACTTAGTTTTATTACATTGGTTCAATTTTCTCATTTCATCCTTCATATTCATTTACTTAATATTAAAATTATAATTTATTATTATTTATACTTATTTAGCTTGCTAATTCACAATAATTCCAAATTTAAAATAAATATCCATTTTTTATATTTTTAAATATTTTATTTTTAATGATTATGATATGTAATATGAGAAATGTTTATTCATGTTTGATTTCATGATCATTATATCTCCTTACTATCATTGAATTCAACTTTCTCATACAATGTTTCTCATCTTTTTAAATATATTTTTTAATTTCATTATACTACTTTGTAAAAAAAATCTCTTCTCACATAATCTTTACATCACTCTAAATTTCTTATATTATATTACCTCAATTTAAATTATTTGAACTTTAATATATATTTATTGAATATTAAAATAACAAATTTTTATTATTTATACTTATTTAATTTGAGAATTCACATTAATCATATGAGATGATAATGGAGAACAAACAAATATCATTAAACTTATAATCATTAGCTTCATTAATTAAAGTTTCATACATATGTCCTAAAAATTAATTTTCAAGGTTTTGGCATATATTATGAGACATTTTGGTTGTTTTTCATCTCCTTAGTAACTTAGAATACAACTTTCCAAAAAAATAGTTTTTTAAATAATTCAATCTTTTCTACTTTGATTTTTTAGATTACTACTACTCTCTAACTATTTCAACATCACATTGATTTGGTTATATTAAATCTTTTCAATTTATCTAATTTTAATTTTGATATATATTAGCTTAATATTAAAATAATAATGTTTTATTATTTATGATTAGTTAATTTAGTAATTGAAGTAATTCAAAAAGTGCATTGATCAAGACAAAAGAAATGCTTTGGACTCATATGCATGATCTTTATCTAATTAAATATTTATTTTTATATTTTAAATACCTTATTTTCTAACATTTTTGTATGTTTTACAGATATTTAAATTTGTACCTTATTTGATAATAGATGTTATATGCCATCTCTTTAGTATCATAGAATTCAACTATCTTACATAATTTATCTCAGCAATTCAATGTTTTTTCTTTAATTTTACTAAACTATTAGTTCTAGATCTTCTCTTGTGTGACCCTTACATGTCTTTGATTTCATTATAATATTTTACCAATATTTATCTAATTTTAGCTTTAATATTTATTTTCTTAATATCTAAGAATAATTAATTTTTATTTTGGTAATTTTTAGTAATTCTATTGAACATTTAATCAAGAGAAACAATCATTATTCGTATCATCTTGAAGAGTTTTATTGAATTAAATATTGATTTTTTTATATTTTTCTTATTTTTTTATTTTCTTGGATTTTGGAATGCTTTGGAGTCATTTCAATTCATAATTGATTTTGATAATCGGCAATCTCACAATCGCTTTGGTAGCTTTGAAAGAAGCTTTTTTGGATACTTTATCTAATTTTTCAAATTTTTTGCTTTAATTTGGTCATATTACTATGAAACTCCAGTTCTCCTCTTATGTGACCTTTTGATCTGATTAATTTAGAAATATTATGTTACCTTAATGTATCATATTTTAGTAATAAAATTATTTTCCCTTGTTTTAGATATATTATTTTATAATTCTAAATCTCCTCTAACGTGACATATACATCTGTTTGATTTGCTTATATTATATTTCTTAAAATTATGTCATTTGAGTTTTGCTATATGTTTACATCATTTAAAAAAATAATTTCTTTTCATTTATGATCATTTATAATTTGGTGATTCAAACTAATTCCAAACTAGGTTTAAATAAGAAAAAATAAATGCAGTGTGTATCATCTCGATGTGCTTTATCGATTTAAATTTTCTTTTTTCCATGTTTAAAAACTTTATTTAGTATGTCTTTGGCATGATTTATGAGATATTTTCTTTTGTGTTTGATTTAATAATCAAGGATGTTGCACTCAACAACTTTACCATCTTATAGTGTAACTTTCCTATAAAACTTATCTCATTTTACTATATATTTTATTTTTTATTTGATTATATTATAATGAAACACTACTTCTATCATTTGTACTTTACATTACTTTGATTCGGTTATGTTAAATTTTTTCAATTTATCTCGTTTCAACTTTAATACATATTTACTAAAAGTTTTAGCAAAAAATTAATTTTTCTTCACACTTTTTTGCTTTGGCAATTCATAGTAATTCTGAGCAAGGTTTTTTGAGATGAAATAACTATCAGTAGACTTGTCACGATGAGCTCTATAATATTAATTATTTATTTCCATAATTTTAAGAATTTTATTTTGTAATATTTTTGCATGTTCTAAGAAATATTTCAAATCTATATATCTTACCCAAAACTCTTAGTGAATCATCTTATCATGGTTGAAGTTTGATACCCATCAAACTATGACTTTTTTCTTTAATGTGATAGATACCTTCATCCCAAATTTCTAATGGAAACCATTATGGCTGTTTAGCCTTTTAATGAAGAATTTTACCATTATCATTTTGACACATTTTATAATAGATTTTTGTGGAACCAACACCATTAAGAGATAAGTGGGTATAAAATTTAATACATTTTTATAGTCATTTGTTATTCCATAAAATCAAATATTTTTTATATGTTTTTGATGATGTATTAGTACGTTGATGTTTATTTCCCCTATTAAAGACCTTTCTTGGTTTTAATTAAGTTTACCTTCTACTGATGGGCTTTATCTAACATAATCATCTGCCATTTTGTAGAATAATTTTCTAACCTGACATTTATAGAGTTAGGCATAAAAATACATTTTAAATATAACTTCCAAACTACTATGAGATGGTGATGCCACCTAGAAATGAGGGATAAGTAATATGTGCACAACATCTTGGGGTTGATAAGTTCTCTATTTCACCACTATAATGTATGATCCATATTCCATGACATAGGGCCTCGGCAACAATATTAATTAACCAAGTGAAATTGGTTCTCCTTACTTCACGCATGTGGTTTTGAAAAATACACGTGGGCATCCATTAATGATGATCGAGTATCTACTAAAATGAGAGTAGTTTTTAACTAGATATATAAATTTAGTGTGGAATTTTAATGCTTCTAATACATTGAATAAAAATTCACAATTGAGATCATTAAATTGACGCAAGTCTTCATTGATTCAACTCTTCAATACATTAAATTTGTTAGCAATGTTTCTCCATTTAATAAAAGCAAACTCTTCAGAAGAGATTATCTTTTGTATTATTTTTGTAATTCTATTAGTAAGGATTTTTGGTGAAGATCTTACTAACAAATTTGTAGAAACTAATTGACTTAAAGTTGTTAAATAATCATATAGTTTATGATTTTGGAATTTGGATGGTACATATTCTTGCTATAGATAGAGTAATTGGGCATCCACAAAACAATTATTATGTGGCAAGTTGAAGATTTGGCATGGTAGCATCCCAACATTTTTTGTAGAATAGTCTAATGAATTCACTTAAGCCTATGGTTGCCTTAAAAATAAGTTCTTCCACTACAAAGTTTAGCTCATCCATGGTAGTTGTGTAAATGATTCAATTGGTTCTCTTTTAATAAGACATGGTATGTAGCATTGGAACCTTTGTGTAGCTCTGTAGTTACAATACCCTTTTAGGGTTGATCATGGATTTTGAAAGCTTTGAATGGCCTCTCTAGCTATCTAATCCTTATCTTTAATCTAATTTGCATCCTTGTTTTGAAATTTGTTAATGAAAGCTTCACGCTACTGGAAGATATTGATTAATGATTTTTTTAATTTGACTCTCCTTCTTTCATTCACTTAACACTTTCTTTCAGTTTTTAATATAGTATCACTTCAACTTGGTAATTGTTTAAGTCTACATGTGAATGGGAACTTAATTAAAATACATAAAAATTAATTTTTAAACAGTCAAATTTTGCCGAGTCTCTCTTAAGATGTTTTCTCATGTTAATCAGACCTCGATTGAAATTACAATGAATTAACAAAGCAATTAAAAATAAAAAAAGAAAATAATATAAATGTTATTTTAATTTTAAATAAAAATGTTGTAAAGCTAAGATGAGATATATTAAAACAATATATTAAAACTATAACAAAGTAATGTAAATATCACATAAGAGGATATTTAGAGTTTCATAATAATAAAACTAAGTAGAAGAGAAAAATTATAAGAAATGAGATAAATTATAAGACAAAAGTTACATTCCAAGAAACTAATGAGATTGAGTTTGATATCCTAGATTATCAAATAAGGTATAAATAAAAATGATTCAAAAAACTAATAAAAAGTCAAAATGAAAATTTTTAAAAATATGAAATTAACTATTAGTTGCATATAGGTCATCGAGTTAGTTCAATGACTCTTTGTTTCATCTTAACTAGATTTCCCTTGGAATTACTATGAATTATTAAAGAAATAAATAAATAAATATTTTAATATTAAGTATATATATATGTATATTAAAGCAAAAAAAATGTAAATTGAAGTACTATAATATAAAAGAATCAAAGACATGTAAAGCTTACTTGAGAGGAGATTTAGACTTACAAATATAATCAATTTAAAGGATAAACTTTTAAGATATAAGATAAATTATAATATAATGTCACATTTCAAGGCACTAAGGAGATCAAGTACAACATCTCTAATCAACAACTAATGTATGACTAGAGCTATCCAATCAAATATGCAAAAACCCTAGAAAATAAAAGAAAAAAATACAAAAGTGAATATATAATTGCACAAAGCTTGACGAGAGGAGTTCAACAACACTAGTTTTATCTTAATAAGTCATTATCTTGAATTACTATAAATTACAAAACTAAATAAGTATAAAGTATAATAAAATTGATTTTAATATCCACTAAATAAACTGAAGAACTTAAATTAAGTAAATGACATGCTATGATACAGCCAAGCTAAATGATCTAAAAAGGTACATAAGAGGAAAATTAAAGTTTCATATTGATATAACTAAATTAAAGAGAATAAATTAAAGAATTGAGATAACTTTTATTAAAAATGCTACATTACAAGAAACTAATGAGATAGATTGTCAAGTTCTCGATCACCAATTCAATTGGGAATAATAATTTCTCATAAAGTGTATCAAAATCATAGAAAAAAATAAATTACATATATAAAAAAATATATTTGACAGCACTTAGCAAGACAAGTCTAACAACGTTTGTTTCATCTTGATTAGACTTTATTTGAACTTACTATTAATTAGAAAAATAAGTAAGAATAAATAAAAATAAATTATTATTTAATATTATGTAAATATATATTAAAGTTGAAAAGAGATAAATTGAAGCAACATCATATAATAAAATGAGAGACTTAAATGTCACATGTGAGAATATTTAATACACTATAATATAACCAAATCAAAGAAAAACTTTGGAGAAAATGAGATAAATTGCATAATAAGCTACATTTCAAGTTGCTAACGTGATCGAGTGTAACATTCTCAATCATCAAATCATATATGAATTAAAATATCTCAAAAATCATGCCAAAGCCTTAGAAAATAGCATATTTAAAAGATTCTAATTGAATATTTAATTTGATATAACTTGTTGAGGTTAGTTTAATGACATTTGCTTCATCTCAGTTAGACCTCATTTGGAATTATTTCATATTAGTAATGTAAATAAGCATAAGTTTAAGCAATGTAACATAACAAAATCAAAGTGATATAAATGTCACACCATAGAAGATTTAAAGTTACATAGTAATGTAAATATGTCAAAGAGAAACATTGCAAGGAAGGAGATAAATTGTATGGCATGGTTCTTTCAAATGAAATATCAATATCAAGTGTGACATTCTGCATCATCCTATTAAGAATAAATGACATCATCTAACAAGTTGTGAAAAAATCATAAAAAGTAAAATTATTAAAAATGTAAAAATTGATAAAAATTGGATAAAGCTCATAAATACAAGTCAATTGACTTTTGTTTCATCCCAAACAAATGACTTTTTAAATTAATGTGAATTACCATAATAAACATGCATAAAAATTGATAAATAATTATTTTAATATTAAATAATTATATATTAAAGTAGAAGTGATAAAACTTGAAATAATATAATATAACCAAATTCATAACATGCAGAGGTTATACACGAAGAGATTTTGAGTAACATATAAATAAAACAAATTTAAAGTAAAAACATTTGAAAAATGAGATAAATTATACTAGAAAGTTGTATTCCAAGGCATTATAGAGATCAAGTGTAACATTTTTAATCATCAAATTTTGTGTAAATTGATATTTCATAAAACATAACAAAACTTTAAAAAATAAAATATTTTAAAATATGAAAGCAAATATTTAATTCAACAAAGCTCATCAAGATGAGTCTAATGACTTTTGTTTCACTTTAATCAGACTTGGATTAGTATTACAATAAATTACCTAAGTAACAAAGCATAAATTATAATAAATTATTTTTTAATATTAAATAAATATATAATAAGGCTAAAAATGAAATAAATTAAAGTAATATGGTCAAACTAAACAAAATGATATAAAGATGACATGAGATGAGATTTATAGTTACAAAGAAATATAACAAAGTTTAAAATAAAATATCAAGAAATGAGAAAAATTATAATGAAAGGCTAAATTCCAAGAAATCAACAAGATTAAGTGTAACATACTCGATCATAAAATAAAGAATTTTAATATTTCACATGCTAAATTCATAAAAACTATTTAAAAATTTATAAAAATAAAAATTTAATTAGATAGAGCTCGTCGATAAGTGTTTAACAATGTGTATTTCTTCTTGACCATAACTCTTTTAGAATTGCTTTGAATTTCAAAAGTAAATAAGCATAAATAATAACCAATTATCATTATAATATTAGGTAAATATTAATTAAAGTTGAAATTAGATAAATAGAAGCAATGTATTATAAAGAAATAAAAGACTTGTTGATGTCACAAAAGAGGAGGTTAAGAGTTACATAGTAATATAGAAAAATAAAAAAATCTAATGAATTTTTAATGAAAAGCTACTTACCAAGAAGTTAATGATATTAAGTCTAACATCTATGATAATAAAATCACATAAAAATCAAAGTTTCTCATAAAGCATGCAAAAACCATAAAAAATAAATATTTAAAATTATAAATTGAATATCTAATTAGATGGAGCTAGTCAAGTCAAGTTTTATAATTCTTAGTTTATCTCATTTAAATCTTTTTTGGAATTACCACAAATCAAAAAATTGAATATGCATAAATAATAATAAATAATTATTTTAGTATTAAGTAAATATATAATAAAGTGGAAATGACATAAATTATAATAATTTAATATTACCAAATCAAAGTGATAAAAATATCACATAAGAGGAGACTTAGAGTTTCATTGTATATAAGAAAATGAATAAGAAAACTTCGTAGAAATGAGATAACTTGTATTACAAATTTGCATTGCAAGAAAGTATGAGATCGAGTGTGAGATCTTAGATTGTTAGATCAAGTATGACAAAAAAATTTCATAAAATCTAGAGACAATTGAAATATCTCATAGTATAAGTTAAAACAACATATCATTTCAAATAATAAAAATAAATATTTAATTGGATAGAGCTCAATGACATTAGGTAAAAAAGTTTTTTCATTTTGATCAAAGCATGCTCTAAATTGCTAAAAATTACAAAGGTAAACTAAGGTGAATAAAAATGATATTTAATTGGATATATTTTTATCAAGATAAGTCAAGAGATATTTTTCATCTTAATTAGATTTTGTTTGGATTTATCATGAATTATAAAATGTAATAAGAATAAATAATTATAAATTCTTAATTTAAGTCTATGTAAGTGTCTATTAAAGTAAAAATGGGGTAAATGAAGGTAATGTAATGTAAAAAAATCAAAGCCATGTATATGTCTCATGAGAAGAGAAATAAGGTTTCAAAGTAATATACTCAAATAATTGATGCAAAGAATTTGAAAAAATTAGATAAATTTTTCGAAAAAGTTCCATTATAAGATACTAAAGAGATTGAGTGCAACATCTTTAATGGTAGAATAAGGCACAAACAAAAATGTCACATAAAGCCAACCAAAATCTTAAGAAATAAAATATTTAAAACTTTTAAAAAAATTAATTCTACAAAGCTCATCGAACAACTCTATCGATGTTTGCATCATCACGATTAGACGTCGATTAGAATTTCTAAGAATTATATTAAAAAATAATCATGAAAATAATAAATTATTATTTTAATATTATGAAAATAAATGTTAAATTTGAAGTGTGATAAATTAAAGAATTAGAGTTAACCAAATCAAAATATAACTAAATCAAAGAAAACATTTTTATGAAATGAGATAAACTACACAAAAAACTTTGAATTGTTGTGAATTAAATATTTAAATAAGCATAAATAATAATAAATTATTATTTTTATATTAACAAAATATGTAATAAAGCTAAAATGACAAAGCTGGAAGTAATGAAGTACAAAAGAATAAAATTGAAGTGAAAGTCATCTAAGATGAGATTTAGAGTTTCATAATTTTTATAAACTAATCATAACAAAAAATTTGTAGAAATTAAGAAAAATTAAACAAGATTGTTGCATTCTAACATACTAATGAAATCGAGTATAACACACTCGATCATCAAACAAGTTTGAATTTCAAATGCCTTATAAATCATGTTGATATACTCAAAAAATATTTAAAATTATAAAAATAAATATTTTATTAGGTGGAGTTAATGGAGATGAGTCAAAGTGTGTTTATTTTTTCTTATTTAAGCCAATTTTGGAATACTACTAATTACCAAAGTTAAAAAACATAAATAATTTTACATTAATAATTTAATTATAAGTAAATATTTATTAATGTCAAAATGTGTTATATTAGACCAATGTTATAGATCACAATCAAAGTAGTGTAAAGGTTAAAAATGAGGAGATTTAGTACTACATTATAACATAACAAAATCAAAGTAAAACATTTGATCAAATTAGTTAAATTTTGCATGAATGCTACATTTAGAAATACTAAAGGAATCAAGTATAACATCCTTGATCATCAAATCAAGTACAAATAAAAAAGCATACAGATAAATTAGTAAATAATATTTTTAGAAATATAAAAATGAACATTTAATTAAATAGTGTTTGTTGAGGTGGGTATAATGACTTTTTATTCACCTCAATTGAACCTCATTTGCATTTACTATGAATTATGAAAATAAATAAGTAAAAAATAAAAAAAATTACTTTAATATTAATGTAATATATGGTGAAGTTAAAACTAGATAAGTTGAAGTAATTTAATTTAACCAAATAAATAATTTAAAGTTAACATGATAAGAGCTTTATGGTCACATACCAATATAACCAAATCTAAGTGAAACTTTTAAAGAAATGTGACAAATGCAATAAGAAACCATCATTCCATGACACAAAAGATATCAAGTGTAATATCCTTGATTATACACATACATACACGTTTGTGCATATTCATGCACACTTGTAGACACCAACACACACACACACACTAATACACACACATATGTATGCAAGCATATATGCATGCACACACAGTTAAATACACACACACACACACACATATGCACACAATCATGCAACACACCCACGCACTCCTGAACACATGCATTAACATACACACAAGCACACACACACCCAAACAAACATGCTCTTACATGCACACATAAATGTACACACATGTGCACACACACATACAGACATACTAGCACCTAAGAACACATCTACTCGCACACATGCACAAACCTACTTCACACATTAACACACACAACCACTTATGCACACACACTAACTAACATGCACACATATGCATGCAAAAAGGCCTAAATACCTGCTTGGATGCTTACACACAAATAGATATGTATGCACCCACATGCATATTCACACATGTGTGTATGCACAAGCACACACAAACTCATGCATGCAAACATGCACACATATGTAGACATGTATATACACAAACTTGCATACATACACATGCACATCCACACACACACACACATATGCACACACACATGCACATTTATAGAGACGCATGCAAAGACATGCACACATACACAGATGCAAACATGTGCACCAATATGCAAGCATACACACACATGCACAAAGAATAGTATAACCACATTTATACACAAATACACTTACAAACATATAAAAATATACAAGCAAGAACATATACACATACAGATATACACACACATGCAATCACATATGTGCACATACACATGCACTCATGCACACACAAATGTGCATACACATACACACATATGTACACACAAGCATGCATACATAATTACAAACAAATACAAGCAAACACACATGTACACATGCACACAAATGTAGGCACACGCACACATTCATGCACACTACCACACACACATAATCACAACAACACATGCACAAATGAATGCATAGTAATTACACGTGTATAGACAAACACACTCGCATGCACACACAATCATAAACACATAACCGAACACTCAAATGTGCATACACAAATACACACAAGCACACACACAGATGCACATACAATTATAGTCACCCACACGTACACACACGCACACGCAATAGCACAAATACAAATACACACCAACATGCATACACACACAAGGACATATGCACACATGCACACACACATGCACAAAGCATGCATGCATGCACACACACACACATGCACAAACAAATATATGCATATACACATGCACATGTAGATACACACACATAGACATATGTGCACATAGATGTATACACACACATGCACACATGAAGATTTACACACACATATCCACATCCACATGCACAGCCACACATTCACTAGTGCACACATGAACACACATGTACCTATGTTAACATAGACATGCACAAACACATAAGATTATACATGCTAATACACATATGTGCACATGTACAATGCACACCCACACTCACAAATGTGCACATGAGCACACATAACACACACACTCACAATCACATCTTCATATGGACACACAATCATATGCAAACACACAATTGCATGCTCACATGCACACACACACACACATACACACATGCATACAAACACTCATGCATAAGCAAACATATGCCCACACATAAATACATGTAAGTGCACACACATGCATAAGAAAGCACACACACGAGCATCCTTGTATGCACCCACAAACACAAGTTCACACACACATGAACACATCTACACTCACACACACACACATGCATGTACACATAAAGGCACATGCACACATATATACACACATTATTACAAAAGAAAAATCACATAAAAGAAAAAACATGCACAAATGCATACATAATCACATAGACACATGCACTCACAAACACATGCATTTGAACATACATTCACATGCATGCATACACACCTATACACAAACATGCATAGACATACACATGACCATACAAACATGCCACATATAAGAATGCACACACACACATGTAGACATAAGCACAAATGTACATACATGCACATGTAAGCAAATAAATAGATCCACATGCGTACACTCTCACACATGCATGCATACCAGCACACAACCACATATATGCACACACAAACACATACAGTTGCACACGCATGCACATGCACACATACACACACACATACACACACGAACATGCACACAAATGCACATGCACACATGCACGAACACATGCACACAAACATAGACATGCACACACACGTCTATGCATATGCAGTCGCACAAACTCGTGCATGCACTCACCCAAACATGCACATGCACAAGCATACACATATGCAAAAATATAGACACATATTTGGACACACATGCACATATACACACATACGCACACACGCACATGTATATGCATGCATACACATACAAGCATTGCATGACCAAAACATAGTTCAATGATTAAGTCCTTGTAAATATCTATATCATAACCAACAACCTCACAGATTGTGCAAATATAATATAATTGATATTTACAGTTTAAATATATCGAATGTATGTAATAGTAGATCACCACCACTCCATGCATATTTTTTTGCTATGAGGCAAGCTCTTGAAAAAAATGTTTAATGGTGTGTGCATATAAAAAATCATTTGTATGATAATGGAATTACTAATAGACCAAAACCTCAACTATTGATCACATTCCTTGCATTCATCATTCTCATACATTAGCGAAGAACATAAATTATAATAATTAGTGTACTCGTACGATATGACTAACATAGTCTTATAAAAACTTTATATCAAACTTTTCCTAAATTGTTATGTGAAACTGAATCATATAGATGTCATACCTATATCTCTATAGAATGAAGATGTACAACTTAAATAGTTTGATTAATAAGTTTATCGTCTTGCACAATTTGGCAAAAAGAACATCCAAAAGCAAAACCTTGTCGATCATATAAGAAAAACATTATTTGTGACTACGCTAAATTGTTGTATTTAAGTCATATCAATATGAAATAATAATCAAGCATTTCTAACTATAATGCTACTTACATATGGTAGAGCTTAAGAATGAACAAGTTATTCCTAATATAATGTAAACTCTTATTCATATGGCATTAGTGGAAACTTGATGGATAGAGAATTTATGATGTTTGTACAAGGTTAAAACCTTATACAACTCAATATGCAAATCTTATCCATTGTTTAAATGGTGGTCACATCTATACCTATCATACATATATGATTCCATGACAATATTAAAGTTTAGTTATACTCTTAAGTTAGAATATAGCCTATGCAAGTATGATATGAGACATCATAATGTACAATTACTCTGATAAAAAACAAGATAGGTTATTTTAATAATTATTTCATTATTCTACAAAATGAATTAATCTAAAAGTTCATGTAATGATATTTCCATAAAACAAATGAAAATTTAGAGAACATTATGGCAGAGAAGTTATGTTTTATTAATGGATAAAAAATTATTAGTTCATTTTTCCTATGTGCCACTTTTTTGTGTTAAATCACCCATGATTTAAAGACTCCAATCTTCTTCTAATTTCAATTATAATATCCCTATACTACTATATAATTGTTACATGCATGATTTAAGAGTGCATAAATACAAAAATACTTAGTCATTCATTAGTTACTAACAAATTGGATATATGATAGAATCTTTAAGCGTATAAGAACAGAGACCAAGGTTCTTCAATTTTAAAGAAAAAGATAAAATAAATATATCATCAAATCCTCTAGTGAACTAATGGCAACTTTGACACCTTTAATGATGAATAATCATACATTGAAAAAACCCTTGATGTACAACAAAATTCGTTTAATGACCTTAACAATGAGTTTGAAAATATTTAAAAAATATTTCCCTAATTAAAACCCATTATAAATACAATTCTCTATGAAAACTAGAATGATAAGTTATATAAACCGCAATAGAGTAAAAAATCACATTGTGGTAAATCTTTAGAATGTATAAAATAGTCTTCTTAAAAAATATTGCTAAAAAAATTCCTTCACATTAGTGCATTTGGTTTTTCCATGTCAAGTTAAAAAGCCTTGCAAAAATTCAAAATTCTATAATACTCAAAAAATATTGGTGCTATTTGTTTTGCAAAATTAAGCAAACAAAAGAAAAAGATGGACTACGAAATTCTACGTTTGAAAATACTTTTAATTAAGCATGGAAACAAAAAAGGTTTTGAATCATGCATGACTTTAGACACACTAATGTTGTTAGTGTCAAACTTGTGTGTAGAAAGGAAACCATAAGAATGTATTGTTTGTATGTCATTAATTAAGTGTAGGTGGAAGCATGTCATGCAATGAATTAGCTTGCTTTAGACATATGAGCACTAAGTTTTCCAATGTTAAATCAGTAAAGGTCTTGAGTGAAAATTTCTTGACACTTGGTGAAACCACTAAATATTACATTTTTTATGTGTCACATTACTAAAGTTCTTTATCATGATTGATAAACAAATAACCTTTATTGTACTTCCATTGATGTAATAATAGAGTTCAAGTAAACTTGCTTTATTATAATGTGTCATTGTTCTTTGGAGGGTATAATGTACATAAGGAATTGTCCCTATCATTGAAATTGCTAAAAGAAGATGTCTTTAATCTCTGTGCCATTGTCCAAGTATTTGGCATTAATGAAATAGGCATGCTAGTGTGTGTCTTTTAATAATGGTTCTAAACTTAGCATGGTTAATGGATTAGTAATCATTAATTTTAAGAAGGTTTTTATGGGACTTGAAAACTATGAAATCAAGCTCATGTACTTTTTGATAGAGTTATTATCGTTTCAACTAGTAAAAATTTAAACCTACTTCAAATGGATTTATTTCTCCCAATTAATTCATAATGCCTAATAGTTAAAAAAAAATTTAATTTTTTATTATCAGTGACAATTGTTTCTTGACATGAGTTTTCCTTTTAATATAGAAAGATGATGTAGATTGTTTTGACCAAGATTTGATTTATAGTTTATATACAATTATAATCTCAACACTTTGTTTTTATGTAGCAATAATGTGGGAAATTTTCGAAACTTTTATGTTCTAAATGATTTTTTTAGAAATAGGAATTAATGAAAATCTTTTGGACCAGTAATTTCCCTAAAAACATTAAGTAGTAGAGTGAAGAAATCAAACACAAGTAGAAATGTTAATGTTACTATTAAATGAATGCAATTAAATTAAAAATTATTTTACTAGAGACCATTAATACTACATGTTATATTTTCAATAAAATCTAAAATGAGCTTAATATGTAAAAAGCTTCTTATGAAATTTTGAATGTTCATAAGACGTATATTTTATTTTTTTACTAGTACTTCTCGTTATGTTTGAAGAGTAAAACATAACTTCTATAAATTGAATTTCCAATTTGATGACGGTATTTCTATGAATTATTTTCTTGTTATAAAGTTTTGTAAAGTACATTGCAAAAGAATTCATTATAAAGATAACATTACCAAGAAGAAGAACAAGAACATGGGAAAGAATTAAAAGAGAAGCAAATTAAGAATGATGAGAATAAAACATGAAAGAGTAGCAAAACAGCAAAGGAAAAAGAGAATAAGCAGAAGAATAAGTTGAAAAAATAGAAAAAGGTAAGACCAATAATTGGAAGAATAAAAAGAATTATAGAAGCAAGAAGATCAAAAATAATAAATGTAGTAAAAGAAGCAAAAAAAAAGAAAAAACAAAAATAAAAAAACATTATTAATTAAAGATAATCAATATAAATTATTATTTATAGATTTTAAGAATAGTAACTATTGTTGTTATAATAAATATTATTGTCAAATATTATGGACAACAAATTACTTCATAATTTTTAATGAATTACAAGTATTGTTGAGATGGAAACAAAGTAAGATGGGAACAAACAAGAGGTGCAATATCGAGCATTCAAGATAGGTAAGGTAAGAGAGAGAGAAGATAAAAGGTGAGGAGAGTGTGATGGGAATGAAAATTATGTGAGTGACAATTGGTGGATTGGAGAAAGAACTACGAAGTGAGCAAAAGTCTGGGAGAGATGGAAGAAAGCTAAAGAGAGGAAGTGAAGGTTGATCAAGAGTTAAAAAAAATTAAAAATAAATAAATCAATAAAAGGAGATGGGAAGGGAGAAATAAGGGATTGAGAAAAGAGGTAGATTGACAGAATTAGAGAGCATTTCAAGGTTAAAGTTAGATATGGTGTGAGGGTCAAAACAAGATTAATAATAGTAAGAAATTATATATAGAGAGGTAGAGCAAAAGAAAAAAATTAAGACAAATAGTCAAGTAATAAAAAGAGATAAAGAACCATAGAGATTGTATGACACTAAGATAATTTTAAAGGGAGAGACACATGTACATACTTACAAATAATTGTCTAGAGAAAGAGAGAGCGAGAGGAGACAAATGGTTAAACATGTAAAAGTTTTAAAAGAGAGAAAGAAGAGAGAGAATAGTAGGAAAAAGAAAAAAGTGCCTTTGATAGAGAATGTGGTGGATAGAGGTATATAGATTAAGAAGAAAGCAAATGGTAACAATGAGAGTAAGGTAAATTGATACACATGATAGGAAAAAATAATGTGATAAGGAAAGAGCAAAGCAGAGTAGAGGAAAAAAAATGCTTGAGAAAGTAAAATAAAAATTAACAAAAAAATAAATGAACAATTTCACACTACAAAATAATTATATGAACAACAAAAAAGAAAAACAAATATTATGAAATTTATTCATATTTGATTGTAATTATTTATATTTACTATAATAAAAATGTTAGTTTTAAAAAAATAAATTTTTTGTAATGTTATTATTTAAAATATAATTTTACATAATATTAATATAAATTTTTTTTGCCTTTTAAATTTGGTAATTCAAATTTAACCAAAATGTGATCCAATGATGATGAAATAAATAATGTTAGTCCCATCATAATTAGCTCTATCTAATTAAACAAAACTTTTTATATATTTAAATATTTTCTTTTCAATTATTTTGGTACACTTTATGAAATATTTTTCACACAAACATAATTTGACATTTGAGGATGTCACCCTCAATTTTCTTTATGTATTGGAAAACAGTATCCCCTGTAATTTATCTCATTTCCAACTTTTTCTCTTTGATTTGATTATTTTGCTACGTAATGCTGAAGTAGCTATTCTGTGAACTTTACATCACCTTGGTTTTGTTTTATTACACCTTTTTAGTTATTATCATTTGAATTTTAATATATGTCTACTTAATATTAAAAAGATAATTTATTATTATTTATAATAATTTGCATTTTTAATTCCTAGCAATTCAAAATGAAGCCAAATGGAAATGAAAAAAATATTGTTGAACTTGTCTCAATGATCACTATCTGATTAAATATTTACTATAATATTTTAAATTGTTTTTCTAGAATTTTGGCATGCATTATAATGCAGATTGACTTAACCATAATTTTATGACCAAAGATGTTAAGCTCGACCTCGTTAATATCTTGGAATGCAACTTTCACATGTGATTGAGCTCATTCTCCAAATATTTTGTTTTAATTTTGTTATGTTAATACAAAACACTAATTATATTGTTATTGACTCTTAAATCATTTTAATTTCATTATATTATAATTGATCAATTTATGTTATTTTTGCTTTATTATAAATTTATTTAATATTAAAATAATTATTTATTACCATTTATCCTTATATTTTTTTATAATTTGTACTAATTCCAAATAAGGTCTAATAAAGATTAAAGAAACGTTATTGGAATCAACTTGATGAGCTTTATCAAATTTAATATTCATTGTTATTTTTTGAATCCTTTTCCTATGGTTTTTTCATTCTTTATAAGACATTTTCTTACATGTTTAATTTGAAGATTGAAATTATTATAATCGATCACTTTATTATCTAGGAATGCAACCATCTCATATAATTTATCTTCAACTTTTTTAATTTTATTTTCTTTTGTAACAAAGAAAAACTAACTCTCGTGTGACCATTTTATTATTTCATTTTATTTATATTAGATTGTATTAGTTTTTCTCATTTTGGAATTTTTGTACATTTACTAAATATTCAAAATAAGTCATTATTATTTCTACTTATTTATTTTCGTATTAATATTAATTCTAAACTTGTTCCAATTAAAACGAAATAAATCTTTTGAAACTCCTCTCAAAAGTATGCATTATAAAATCTGAAGACATTTTATTTTCCAAGGTTTTAATACCCATTTCGACCAATTTTGAATAATGCTAGATTTGACAATCGAGAATGTTGCACTCAATCTTCTTATTAACTTGAAATGCAACTTTCTTATGATATTTATATGATTCCATCAAAGTTAATTTCGTTATATTACTATGTAATTCTAAACTACCTCTTATGTACATTATTATTATTTGGCAAAATTATATTACTTCAATTTATCTCATTTCTACGTCAATAAATATCTACTTATTTTCAAAATAATACTTTTTTTACTTATTTTTATTTACTTCGGTAATTTTTAGTAAAACCAAGCAATGTCTAATATGAATGAAAAAAACATCATTGGCATAAACTAAAATAGTTCTTCTAATTAATTATTTAATTTTTATTTAAAAATTTATTTTCTTTTTTTGGGTACAATTTATGAAATATATTAATACAAACATAATATCACGTTCGAAGATGCTACACACCATCTATTAAGTACCATGGAATGTAACTTTTTGCTTGATTTGTGTCATTTCTTCAAAAGTTTTGCATTGACATGCTTATATTGTTGTATAATTGTAAATATCTTTTTGTATGAACTTTAAAATATTTTGATTCAATTATTTTATATTGATTCAAGTTATTTCATTTCTATTTTAATATGTGTTTACTTAATATTGTAGAAATAAATTATGATTTATGTTTATTTGTATTTGTGATTCTTAGCAATTGTAAACAAGATCAGATGGAGATGAAAGAAATATAGTCGGTTTAATCTACATGAGCTTTACCCAATTAAATAATCATTTTTATTTTTAATGGCTTTAGTATATTTTATGAGAAATTTTGATTAATAGCTATTTTGATGATGAAGGATGTTACTTAAATATCCTTTGTATTTAGAAATGCAACTTTCTTATATAATTTATATTACACATTTAGATGTTTTTGTTATTTTTTATATTAAATGTAGGTCCAAGTCACCTATCTTAGGACTTCTATATTATTTTTATTTAACTATATTATTTTTCTTATATTTATCTCAACTTAGTTTTAATATAAGTTTGCTTAATATTAATTTATTAATTGTATATTTTTAATGACTTTTTACTTTGGTAATTCATATTAATTCAAACCATTATTACATAAAGGCATAACAAACTTTACTACACTTGTCTTGACAAGCTATATTTAACGAATTAATTATTTTCATATTTTTAAAAATTAATTTTTTTATTGTATTAGTATTCTTCATGAAAGGTTCTCATTCAAACATAATATTACAATAAATTATGTTATGCATAATCTCATTTGTACCTTAGAATTAACCTTTTTGTAAAATATATGCCCTTGTTATATTATTATGTAATTCTATATGTCTTATTGTGTGACCTTCATAAGGTGTTGATTTGGATACTTTATATTAATTTAAGAGATTCCATTTATGTATTATATATATTGAATTCTTATTTAAATGATAAATTATTATTATTTGTGTTCATTTATGTTTGTAATTTGCATTAACTCTAAATGAGGTTCGATCGAGATGTAACAAATGTCGTTGGTCTCATCTCAATGGGCAATATCTAAATAAATATTTATTTTTTATTTTCAATCATTTTTGCATGTTCTACAAGAAATTTTAATTCATACCTATTTTGATGGTCAATGACATTATCTTAAATTTCTTTGGTGCCTTGAATTGTGATTTTCTCTTTTATTCAATGTTTCCTTTTCACTTGGTTATATTAATATGTCACTCCAAATATCTAATAGTGTGGCCTTCACAATTTTTTAGTTATATTATTTTGCTTTAATTTAACTAATTTTAGTTTCAGTATTAGATTACTTAATATTAAGATAATAATTATTTATTTTTTATAACTTTTTAATCTAGTGATTCTTATTAATTGAAAATGTGGTCCAATAAAGGCGAAACAAATGTTGAAAAACT
The DNA here is from genome assembly GCA_023846275.1 of Vanilla planifolia. Lineage (NCBI taxonomy): Eukaryota > Viridiplantae > Streptophyta > Magnoliopsida > Asparagales > Orchidaceae > Vanilla > Vanilla planifolia. The sequence continues at coordinate 66,288 of JAIUJO010000941.1, read as the reverse complement.
CATCTTATTGAGCTCTATTTAAATAAATATTTATTTTATATTTTTTAATTATTTATTTTGTATTATTTTGTACACTTTTAAAATATTTTGATATTAACATAATACGATGATCAAAGATGTTACTCTTGATTTCTTTAGTGTTTTAAAATGTAACATTCCCTATAATTTATATCATTTCTTCAAATATTTTGTATCAATTTTATTATATTACTACGTAACACAAAATAAACTGCCCTTTGAAAAAAGAATTTCTTTTGTTTGGTTATATTATATTTCCTTAATTATTCTAATTTCAATTTTAATATGCATTTTTTTAATATTCAACAACTCATTGAATCCAACCCTTAGAGAAGCCATCCAATAAATTTGGAGTTGAGAGCTATCATTTTCATAGGAAGAAGAATGTCGTAACCTAGTGCCCTAAGAGAGCCTAGCATATAGACATAGAAGTAATGTAAGTAAGCATTAAAGTTGACAAAATGGAGGTGATAAATTTAGAAAAGGAGGATAAAGAAGAATTATTATCATTAAGAGAAAGACTTTACTATACTGAATCACCAGGGCAATTTTTGAGATGCAATTGGACAATGTTAGGACAATCTAAAGTTTGGCGATGAACTAGCATGCTCAGTAACTTTATAAGAATTAATGACCAATCTTGCAAGATGGTTATAGATAATGCCAGCTGTATAAATTCCATATCGTTTACTACTGCCAAAAAGATATGTTTAACACTCACATACCATACTAACCAATATGTCGTATCTTGGATAGAAAAAACCTCAATTTCAACAAAGAAGTTCTGTTTCTTTACGACATGGTCAATATTTAAAGGAAATTTGGTGTGAAGTTATCCCAATATAAGTTAGTAGTCATATCTTCAATTGAAATTAGTTATAAGATTATGAAGCTACCTTAAATTATAGAGCTAATATGTATACTTCCATATATGAAAGAAAGAAGAACACATTATACTCTTCACCTCTCATGTAAATCAATCCTACTCCAAAGACTTAAAAAGAAAATGATAAAGAAATAGGAAAATTTATCAGTATCATTTTAGTAGTTGAGGTTGAGATGGATATAGCTATTGCTTAATTTATCAAACTTGTGATAAACAAAGTGGTCCTTATTAGTATACCCACACAACTACACATAATTCATCCTTGTTAAAAGAATTTATGGATCTATATTTTGATGATTTTCTAAACAAATTGCTACATTTATAAGATATTGAAGATACAATATACCTAGTTTCCAACACCTTAGTATCACACTTTTGACATCACTAAGTCCATCATTTCAAATGTATCTTAAACTTCTATAATTTATTCTCCCAAGATAATTGAAGAAAAAGTAGTCAAACAATATTTTTATCATTTTCTTCATAACCAAATAGTGGATCAAGTCTAAGCTTAAGATTAATTATTATCATCCATTAAATTAACTAATCAAACAATGAGTTTGACTCATTTTGAAATTTGTTTAAAAAATCATTCTCAAAGTCTAAATTTTTTTATCATCAAAACTTATAACTTGCACACTTTCATTTTTATTAAGCATTTTTCTCAACTTATTTTATCATTACATAAACATATTGTTGAACACATTAATTTAAATTATGAAATTTATAAATGACTAACGAATAATCATGGATATCCTTCAAAATTTGTTGATGGTGATTATGTAGTGATCCATGTTAGATGTGAGACATTTCCATATGAAACCCACAAGAAAATTTATTCTCATGATGCGTGACCATGTAGAATAATAATGAACTTGGTATTGATGTTTAACCTTTTAATTTACTTGAAGATTACAAAATAAGTACACTCTTTAATATTTAAGATCTTTTTATCTTACTAGGAACCACACCCATTACCTAACTAGCCTATTGAAACTTTGCTATCATTATTGAATGAACCTCTCTCACCATGTGTTCTTTGGTGCACATGTGTGTCTATACAAGTCTTTCTATGTTCATGTTTGCGATGTGTGTGCATGTGGATATGTTAATGTGTGTATGGGTATGTGTTTAAATGCATGTAAATGAATGTGCATGTGTGTGCATAAGCATGTATGTTTGGGGTGTATATATATGTGTATCTATCTATGTGTGCATATTCATGGGTGTATATGATTATGTGTGCATGGTCATGTCTGTGTGTGTGGTTGTGAGTGTGTGCATGTGTGCTTGCATGTGTGTATGTGCTTGTGTGTGACTATGCATGTGTGGTTATGTTGTATCTCTTTGTGTTCATGAATGTGCTTGGGTGTGTGTGGATCCATATGAATATGCTTGTGTGTTTGTGCTTGTGAGTGCATGTATGTGTTCTGCATGCATGTGTGTGTGCGTGGGGGGGTCTATGTGTGTGTGCATGTATTTTTGTGTGTGTTTGCATTGCATGTTTATGTTTGTGTAACTATGCATGGATGTGTATGAGTACGTGCTTGTCCATGTCTGTGTGAATGTGCACATGTGTTTGCTTATGTGTTTGCACATGAGTATGCATGTGTTTATGCATGCAAGCATGTATGGGTGTATATGCGAGTGTGTGCATGTATGAATGCCTATGCATGTGCATGTTTGGTGTGTATGTGTGCAAGTACATTTGTTAGTATTTTTTTTGTTTATTAATGCTTGTGCATCTACATGTGTGTGCCTACATAGATGTGTGTTTATATGGTAGCACATGTATGAGTGTTTGCATGCATGCATGTTTACTTATATATTTATGTGTCTATGTGCATGGGTGTGTCTACATGTGTGTGTACATGCATGCATGTATGTGTATATGTATATGTGTGTGTGTTTGTGTTTGCATATGTGTATCTAAATGTATGTGCATGTACATTTCTGTGTGTGTGCATTCATGTGTGTGCATGTTCACATGAGTGTGTGTGTGTGTGTATGGACAAGTTCATGTGTTTTCTTATCTATGCATGTGTGTGTAAGCATGTATGTGTGTTTCTGTAAGCATATGTTTGTGTGTGTACACATGTGTATGCATGTGTGAGTGTTTTTGTGCATGCATATAAGTGTGTGTGTGTGGTTCTACATGTGTGTGTACTTGTGTGTTTGTGTGTTCTTGTGTGTGTATGTGTGCATGCATATGCATTTGTATTTAAGTGTGTGCACATGCATGTGTCTGTGCATGCATGTGTGTGTTTGTGCATGTATGTTTATGTACATGTGTCAGCATGCCTATGCATGTGTGGATGCATGTGTGGATGCATGTGTGTATGTGGGTATATGTGTGAGCACATGCATGTGTGTGTGCATAAATGTGTGTCTATTTGATGTGCGTATGTGCATGTGTGGGAATGCATGCATTAGTGTGGGTGTGTTTGCTAGCATGTGCATGCTTATGAATATTCATGTACAAACATGTGTGTGCATTGCTTGTGCTTGTTTGCATGCTTGTGTGCATGTGTTCATGCATGTCTGTGTATTTGCACATTCATGTATTTGTGTGTATGGGTGTCTAATATTATGCATATGTAAGCATGTGTTTCAGTGAGTGTGCATGAGCATATGGATGTGCTTGTGTGTGCATACTTGCACTTGTGTGTGTGTGTGTCAGGAGTTTTTGTTTATGCATATGTGTATGTGTGCATGTGTGAGTTAATGTGCATATGACTGTATGTGTGTGTGTGCTATGCAAATGTGTGTATACATGTGTATGGTTGCGTGCTGGTGTAGATGTGTGTTCATATGTGTGTGTATGAGTGTGTATTCATGTTATGTGTGTATGTGTGTAAATGTGCTTGTGCATGTGTTTGCAAGTCTATCTATAAATTTGCATTTCTTAATGTGTGTGTGCATTTGTGGGTGTAAGAGTGGCTATATGCAAGCATATGTGTACATGTCTGTTTTCTCTTATGCATGTGCATGCATTTGTCTATGTGTTTGTGAGCATATGCATGTGGGTTTGTGTGCATGTGTGTGTCTATGTGTTTGTGCGAGTGTGGTTGGGGTTGTTTATATGTGTATACATGTGTGGATGTGTGTGAGTGTGTGTGGGCTTTGCATTTATGTGTGTCAATGCATGCGTATATGTGTGTGTGTGTACGAGTGTTTGTCTAGGGTTGTGTGCATGCATGTGTGCGCGTGTGTGCATGTGTGAATGCATATTTAGGTGTACATATGTTCTTGTGTGTCTAGCTACATGTGCAAATGTTTTTGTGCTTGTGGCTATATGTGAGTGTTTATGTGTGTGCTTGTGTGCATATATGTGTGTGATAATATATGTTTATGTATATGTGTGCATGTGCATGTTCATGTATGTGATTATGCTTATGTATGCTTGCATGTGTGTGCAGATGTGTGCATGCATGTTTGCATGTGTGCATGCAATTGTGTGTGTGTGTGTCCATTTTTATGAATATGTGTGCCTGTGTGTGCAAGACTTTATTTGTTGAACATGTGCATATATATACACATGTATGCATGTGTGAGTGCTAGTGTGCAAGCATATGTGTTTTCATGCATGTGTCAGTGTTTGAGTGTGTGCATCAGTGTGTACTTATGTGTGTACATATGCATGTGTATGTGTTTGTGTGTGTGTGTGTTCATGTCTGTGTGTGATTGTGTGTGTATGGTTGTGTGTGTGTGTGTACATGTGGATGTGTGTGGTTATGAGTTTGTGCAAGTGTATTGATGTTTGTGTGCATATGTACATGTACATGTGTGTATGTGTTCGTGTGTGTCTATGAACGTGTGGTTGGGTTTCTATGTCTATGTGTTGGTGGGTGTGTTTAGGCATGTGTGGGTGCATGTCAAAGTGTTAGTGTGTTTGTGTATGTCTGTGTGTGTTCGTTCATGCATGTGTGTGGGTGTGTATGCATGCCAGTATGTGTGTATGTCTTTGTGTGCATGCATGGGTGTATTTGGGTACATGTGCATGCGCTGTGTAAATACATGCTTGTGTGTGTGTGTACCATTGTGCAAGCATTTGCATGTGTTTGTCTCTGAGTGTGCATGTGTGCATGTGCATCTATGAGTGCATGCAAGTTTGTGTGCTAGTGTATGTGTGTGTGTGTGCATCTTTGTGCATGTGTGAGTTCCTTAATATGTGCATGTTTGTGCATATGTGTGCATGTTTATTTGTTTGTGCTTGTTTTTCTATATCCATGCATGTGTGTGTGCCTGCATGGTCATATTTGTGCAAGCATGGATGTGTGTCTATGTGGTAACATGTCTGCAAGTATGTGTGTGCTGTGTGCTATGTTTGTGCATGTGTGTGTGTACATGTGTATGTATGTATTCCTACATGTAATGGAACGACTATGTGTCTTTGTGGGAGTGTACATGCGTACATGCATGCGTGTGTGTATGTGTGCTTGTTGTGTGTGTTTATACATATATGAGTGTGCATGCTTGAGTGTGTATGTGTCTGCACTCATGTTTACATATGTGTGTGTGTGTTCATGTATGTGTGTGTGTTTTTATGTGCATGCAGTTTTGTGTCTATGTGTATTTGTTTTTGTGTGTGTGTATATATGCGTATGTGCTCATGATTGTATACTTGTGTGTGTGTGTGTATGCATGTGTGAGTGTTTGTGTGTGTGTGTGTGCATAAGTGTGTATGTGTACTTGTGTGCTCATGTGTTCAAGTGTGTGTCTGTAAGTATGTGCATATGTGTATGTGTTTGTATTTTTATGTGCATGCATTTTTGTGTCTATGTGCATTTGTGTTTGTGTGTGTGTATGTGCATGCACATATGTGTGCCTATGTTCACATGACTGTATACTTGTGTGTGTGTGCGTGTATGCACGTGCGAGTGTTTGTGTGTGTGTGCATAAGTGTGTGTGTGTACTTGTGTGTTCATGTGTGTGTGTGTGTGAGTATGTGCATATGTGTATGTGTTTGTGTGTGTGCATACTCACATACATCTACATGCATGCAGACATAGTCTTTGGGTGGTTGTGTTTTGTGTGTGTGTCTGTGCATGTGAGTTTGTGTGTGCATGTCCATGTGTGAGCATGTGCATATGCATGTTTATGCATGTGTGTTTTCATGTCTGCGTTTGTATGTGTGTGTGTACTTGTATGTCGATTTGTGCATGTATGTGTGTGCTAGGTGTACATGCATGTATAGGCATGCATGTGTGCATTTTTTAGCATGTGCATGCATGTGTTTTTGTGACTATGTATGCATGGGCATGCATGTGTACCTATGTGTTCACTTTGTGCACATGTATGTATGCACTTGTGTGCATGTGTTAATGCATACGTGCGCTTGTATGTGTGTGTTAGGGTGTGAGTTGTCATTCATTTATGTGCAAGTGCATGAGTGTTTGTGTAGGAGCATGTGTATGTGCATATAATTTTGCATCTGTTTGTATGTCAATGAGTTTTTATTTGTCTTGTATGTGTGCATGTGCATGTGTGTGTATGTTTATGTGTATGCATGAGTGCATGTGTCAATGTGTGTGTATAGGTGTAGTTATGTGTGTGTGTGTGTGTTGTTTTTCTCATATGCATCCATGTATGCATGCATGCATATGTGCATGTTTAGTTGTGCATTTCTATGCATTTGCATGTGTGTGGTTGTATGTGTGAGTGTATGTGCATTAGTGCATATTTGATTATGTGTGCATTTATGTCTGCATGTGTTCGTGTTTTTCTATTCTTGTGTGTGTGAATTTGCATATGAACCTATTTATGTTTGCCTATGTGTATGTTGTGTATGTGTGTCAATGTGAGTATGCTTGTGTGCATGCATGTTCTTGCATGTGTGGTGGTGCATGCATCTATGTATATGTTTGCATGTGTGTTTGTCTATATGTGTGTATATATATGTGTAAGTGTGTGTGTGCATGTGTGTAATTATGTGTGCCTGCATGTGCTTTTCTATATTTGTGTACATATGTGTATGTGTTTGTGCATGCAAGTGTGTACATGTGGGTTGGTGTTAATGTATTTAAGTGCACATGTGCTTACATGCGCATATGCGTACATGTCTATTTCTATCCATATGCATGTGTTTGTTTGTGTGTTTTATCTATGTGTGTACATGTGTATGCATGTGTGGATGTAAATGTGTATTTATGTGTGTGAGGATGCATATGTGCATGTGTGCACATGTGGGTGGTTTTGTGTGTGGGTGTTTGTGTGTGTGTTCATGTATGTACATGTGTGCATGTTCTTATGTGTGTGTGTATGTTTGCATGTGGGTCTATGCATTAATGTTCCTATGTGTGTGTAGTGTGTGTGTGGCTATGTGCATGCATGTGGATTTATGTGTAGGTGTGTATCCATACATGTGTATGTATAAGTGTGTCTAGTGTTGTGTGCATTTGTATCATATGTGCATGTATGTATGAGTGTGTTTGGGTTTGCATTTGTGTGCATGTGCATGCATGTGTGTGTGTGCATGCCTGTGTGCACATATGTATATATGTGTGTGGGTGGATCCATTTGTGCATATTTTCATGCATGTGGGTGTGTGTGTGAGTGCTTGTGTGTGTACTTGTGTGTATGTGTGAGTGTGTGTGTGTGTGTGAATGTGTGTGCACCTAGGAATATATGTGTGTGCAACATGTGTTAGTGTATATGCACATATGTGTGTCCATGTATATGATTATGCATGTGTGTGTGCATAAGTGCACATGCATGTGTACGTGTACAAGTGTGTATGTGTGTGTCTATTTTTACAAATTAGTGTTTTTGTATGTGCATGTCTTTTCTGCATTTAGTGTGTGTGTGTGTGCGTGCACATGAAATATGTGTGCATGTCCATATGCATGTGGGCAAGTGTACATGCGAATGTGTTTTTGTACACATGACAATGTTTAGGCAAGCATGTGTGTCTACGTGTGCATGTGTTTGAGTGAGTGTGTGTATGTTTGTGTGTTCATGTGAAAGTTTGTGTGCATGTGTGTGTGTGGGTGTGTGGGTGTGTGTATGTTGCATGTGTGATTATGGGTGTAGGTGTGCATGCTTATACATGCAAGCATGAGCTTGCTTTTGTGTGCATGTTCATGTGTGTGTACATGTATAGGCATGTATATGTATATGTGTGTGCTTGTGTGTACACATGCACAAGCATGAGCATGTGTCTATGCTTGTGTATGAGTGCATGTGTGTGTCTAATTATGCATGTCATGTGTGGAGGTGCATGTAAATGTGTGTGTGTGTGAATGTTTAGTTTGTGTGTGTACATATGTGTGTGAGCATATGTGTGTATGTGTGCATATGTGTGCAAGCATCTTTGTGTTTGTGTGATATGTGTGTGTGCATGCATATGACCATGTGTCAATTATGAGTGTGCATGCACATTTATGTGAATGTGTGTGTGTGCATGGTCATTTGTGTGTGTCTTTGTGAGTGTGTGCACATGTGTACCTATTTTTGTTTGTGTATGTTTTTGTGCCTTCGTGTGGGTGTGTGTGCATGCCAACTAGTGTACATGCATGTGTTTTGTATGCATATGGGCATGTGTGCTTGTGTTTGTGCATGTCTGTGTAAGTGCATGTGTGCATATGTGAATTTGTACAAGCATATGCATGCATGTGTGTGTGCATATGTGTGTGTGAGTGTATGTGTGGGCATGAACATGTGCATGCATTTGTGCATATATGTGTGTGTACAGTTGTGTTTTTGTGTGTTCTTGTGCATGCATGTGTACACATATATGTGTTCATATATTTTGTGTGTATTGTGTGGTTGTGTATGTGCATGAGTGTATGTATGCATTTGTGTGTGTGTGTGTGTGCATGTGTATGAGTGTATGTGGCTATGTGTGTGTATGTGTACACATGCATGTGAGTGTATATGTGCGTGCATGAGTATGCATGTGTGTCCATCTACATGTGTTTATCCGTGTGAGTGTATTTGTGGGTGCATGTATGTGTGTTTGTGCATGTGCATGTGTAATTATATGTGTGTGTATGCATTTGTGTTTTTATGTGTGAACATTTGTTTGTGTGCGCATGTCTATATGTACTTGTGCATGCCTTTGGTGATTGCATATGTATATGTGTGTGTGTGTATGAGTGCATATGTATGTTCTTGTGTGTGCAAGTGCAACTGTGTGTGTGTGCATGTGTGTGTGCATGCTTGTGCATGTATCTGTGTTTGTGTGCGCTTGTGTGTTCGTTTACAAGTGTATGCACATATATGTGTGTGTGATCATGTGTGTGTGTGTGTACATATGTGCTTACATGTGCACTTGTGTGAGTTTCTCTATCTTTGTATGTGAGTGTTCATGTGTGTGTTTGCATGAGTACATGTGCATGCATCTGTGTGTGTGCAGATGTGCATACTTGTACATGTGTTTACATACATGTGTATGTGTGAGCATCTGTATGTGAGTGCATGTGTCTATTTATGTGTGCTTGTGTGTAGGTGTACGCATGCATGCTTGCATGTTTGTGTGTGTGTGTTTGTATGTGTGCATGTTTTGTGTGTACATGTGTGTGTATTTGTTTGTGTATATATCTTTGTACATGTGCACTTATCTGTCTATGCATATACATGTTTGTGTATGTGTGTGCGTGTGCATGTGTAGGAATTTGTGTTGATGTGAATGTTGTGCATGAGTGTGGGTATGGTTGTATCTATGCATGTGTGTCTGCAGGTGGGCATGTATGTTTATTTGCATGAGTGGATGTGTGTGTATGTGTGTGTGTGTGCATATTTATGTGCATGTGTGTGCCTGTATGTATGCAAGTGTATGCATAGTCATGTGAGTGTCTATATGAGTGTTTTTGCATGTGTGTTTGTGCATATTTGCATGTATATAGATAAGTGCATGCATAAGTATGTGTGCATGAGCTTGTTTTTTCATATAAAAGTGAATGTATATGCATCTACATGTCTGTGTGTGGATTTTTGTTTGAGCTAGCGTGCATTTTTTATTACATTTGTGTGTATGTTTTTGTGAGCTTGTGTGCATTCATGTGTGTGAGTGCATTCATGTGTGTGTGGGCCCATGCATGTGCATTTGTGTGTGTGCATAAGTGAGTGTGTGCCAACATGTGTGTGTGGGTGTGTTTGCATGTACATATGTATATGTGTGTGAATGTATGTGTGCATGCACATGGGCATGCGTATGCACATATATGTAACATGCATACTTGTGTGCATATGTGGGGTGAGGGTTTTTGTGTGTGAATATGTGTGCCAACATGTGTGTGTGTACGTGCATGTGCATTTTTGTATGCTTGGGTGTGTTTGTACATGCACATGTGTGCCTATGTGTATGTGTGTGTGTTTATGCATGCGTTTGTGTTTGTTAATGCATGTGCATGTCCTTGTGTGTGTGTGCTTGTGTGTCTATGTGGCTCTATATATCATATGTGCATGCATATATAAGTGACTGTGTGTGTACTTTTGGGTTTGTGTGTGTACATCCACCCATATGTAAATGTGTGTGTGCATGTGTGTGTATGCTCTGTGAACATATGTGTGGGTGCACATGTGTTTGTGTGTGGTGTGTGTGTATACTTATGTGTGAGTGTATGTGTGTGTACACAAGATGTGTGTAAGTGGGTGCATGTGTTTGTGTGTGTGTGTTCTTGTGTGTGTACATGTGTATGCGTATTTGTGCATTTGCGAATATGAGAGTGCATATTTGTGTGCATGTGTGTGTGCACACCTACATGTGTGTGTGTGCTCATACACATATGTGTTTTTGTGTATATGTGTATGTGTCTGTAAGGGCATATGCATGTGTGTGATTGTGCATATTTGTTGATTTGCATATGTTTAGGAGTGCATGATTGTGCATGTGTGGAGCTTGTATGTTTGCTTTTGTGTGTGCACTTACATATGTGTGTGGGTTTGCATGTGAGTTCACTTATGCATATGTGTGTGAGCATGGGTGCACACTTGTGTGTATATGTTTTCATGTGTCTAGATGTGTGTGTGCACATAGTCATATGTGTGTTTATGTGTGTGTTTGTGTGTGTGTGTATGCATGCACCCAAGTGCATATATGTGATTGTGTATGTGCATCTATATGTGGGCACTTGTGTGTGTGCAAGCATGTCTGCAAGTGTGTGTGCTTATGTTTTCGTGTGTGTGTGCCTATTTATTTGCATGCGTGTGGCATTTGTGTGCATTTGTGTATACACTTGTGTTTGTATGTGCATATGTGAGTGCGTGCACATACATGTGTGCATCTACTTGTGCTTACATGAGTGTACGTGCACACGTGCATGTTTATGTAGGTGTTCTTGTGCATGTTTTTGTGTGAGTTTGAGTGCATATAAGTGTGTGTGTGGGTGTCTATGAGTGTTTCGATGCTAGTGTGTGTGCTTGTGAAAGTCTATGTTTGCATGCATGTGCATATTTGTGTATACGCATGCACGTGGATGCATTGTTTGGTGCTTATGTGAGTGTGTGCACATATTTGTGCATGCGTGTGTGTACGTGCACATGTGTCTATGTTTTTGCATGTTTTGGTGCTTGTGTGAGTGTGTGTGCACATTTGTGCATGTGTGTGTGTACATGCATATGTGTCTATGTTTTTGCATGTTTTAATGTTTGAGTGTATGTGTGTGTGCATACATGTGTATAAATGTGTGTGCATGCTTGTCTGTGTGCTTATGTGTGTGTGCATCTCTATTCATGTTTGTGTATGTGGGTGTATATCAGTATGTGTGTACATGGGTGTGGGTGTGTGTGCATGTGTTTGTATGGGTGTGTGTGAGTCTACATTTATGTGTGTGTGTGGATTTGTGCTTTGTGCATGTTTGGATGTGTGCGTGTGTGTGCACATTCACATATATATATGTATGTGTGTTTAGTACATCTTAGTGTACCAAGGTGTGTGTATTCATGCACTCATATATTTATGTATGCGTATGCATTAGTGTACATGTTTATATATTTGTGTCTATGTAAATGTATGCATGTGCAGGTGTGGTTGCATATGTGTGTATATGCTTGCGAGTTTGTTTGTGATTGCTTATGCATGTATATACTTATACATGATTGTGTATGCATGGGTGTGTCTAAGTGTGGGAATGTGTGCATATGTGAGCATGTGTATGCATATGCATGTGTTTGTGCATGTGTGCATCTATGGGTGCTTGTGTTTCCTTGGGTATGTGTTTTTTTTTGCATGTGTGTTTATTTGTGCACGCGTGTGCATGTTAATATGCACATGTGCATATGCAAGTGTGTGCATCTTTGTGCATGCTATGTATGCTTATGTGTGTATGCATGGGTACTAGGTGCACATGGGCGTGTGCATACCTATATGTGTACTTTTTTGGTGTCTTTATGTGGGTGTGTATGTGTGCATATGTGTGTGAATGCATTAGTGTTTGTGCATTTATGAATGTATATGTGTGTGTGCATGTGTTTTTGTGTGATTGCATGCATGTGTGAAATGAGTGAGGTGTCTGTGTGTGCATGTGCAAGCGATTATACATGTTTGTGCATGTGTTTGTATGTGCATGAGCATGTACAAGTGTGTGCAAGTGTCAATGTTATTTTCTATATGTGTGTGTGTGCACGCATGTCTATGCTTGTATGGATGTGAGAGTGTTTATGTGTGTACATATTGGTGTATGTGTGTGTGTGTAATTGTGTGCATTGGTGTTTGTGTCCATGTCTCCATGTTTTTTCTTTTGTTTGTGTGCATGTAGGTGCATGAACATGTGTGTGTGTGCATGTATGTGTGTTTGTAAGCATGCATGCATATGCATTTGTATGCGTGTGTGTATGCATTTGTGTTCTTACACTCATGAGTTTGTATGTATGTGTGCATGTGGGTGTGTGCATGTAGATGTCTATGTGTGTGTGTAATTATGTGCATAAGTGTGTGTACATGTGTTTGTGTGCAAATTTCTTCGTTTATGCTTTCGTATGTGTGCATGCGTACATGTGTGTGTGCATGCATATGTGTGTGTGTGCTTTTTTATATATGTTCATGTCTTTGTGTGTATGTGTGCTTGTGTGAGCATAATGTATTTGCATTTTAACATATGTATGTGCATGAGTGTGTGTTCATCTATTTATGCATATGTGTGTGTTAGTGTGTGTGTGTGTGTGTGTGTGTATGCAAGTGTGTGTGTCAATGTGTGCAAGGGTGAGCTGGTGTGTATGGGGATGAGCTTGTGCATGTGCATGTGTATGTGTATGTGTGGGTGTGTATGTTCATTTGTGCATGTGTGGATTTCTGTGTGCACATTCATATGTGTGTGCATGCATATCTAGGTTTATATGTGCGTACAAATTTGCATGTGTGTTTGTATGAATGTATGTTTCCTTATGTGTGCATAAGCATGTGCACTTGTGTGTGTGTGTGAATGTTTGTGTGTGCATTTATACATGTGTGTTTGTGCATATATATGTGCTCTTACATTTACATGTGCACATGTCTACAAGTGTGCTTGTGCGTGTGTGTGAGTGTGGATGTTTGTATGAGGGCACATACATATGTGTAAGAGGGTGTTTACATGTGCATGTTTGTGTATGTACATGTGTGCATGCAAGTGAGCTTGTTTACATGTGTGTGTATACACATGTGTGTGTGCAGGTGTGTGTTGATGAAAGTGTGTGTGTGCACTCATGTGCATGCATGTGTATGTGTGCATGTGTGCAATTGTTTGTCTAGGGGTGTGTGTGTGCAGGTGTGTTCAGGTGCATGCATATGCATGAACATGTGTGTATGGGTACCAGTGCATGTGTGCATCTTTTCATGGATGTAGGTGTGTGTTAGTGTTTTTTAGTGTGCATGAACATGTGTGTGTATGCATGAGTGCATGTCTAAATGCAAGAACATGTGTGTGGGAACATGTGTTTGTGTATGTGTGCATCTGTACAAATGTGTGTATGTGATTATACATGTTTGTGTATCGTCATGTGTTAATGCCTATGTATGTGTATATTTGCATGTGTATTTGTTAGTGTGCACATCTATGTGCCTCTTTACAATTGTGCCTACCTATGCGTGATTATCTTTGTGTTTGTTACTGTGTGCACATTTGTGTGCGTGTGTGTGCATGCATGTATGTACATGTATGTGTATGCATATATATGTGTGTGTTTAATAAAATGTGTGCATATGTGTTTGCGTAAGTGTGTGTGTGTGCGTCTATGTGTGTATATTTGTGTATATGTGTGTGCACCAATACATGTGTCTGTGTGTATCCAAAGGTGTGTTTATGTGCATGTGATTATGCATGAGGGTGTTAGTGCGTGCTTGTGTGCAAACATGGGCACACTTGTGTGTTTGTTTGTGCATGCATATGCATGTACATGTGTATGTGTGTATGCATGCATGCATGTATGAATGCATTTGTGTATGTGTGCATGCATGTGCCTATACGCTCCTCCATGGTTGTTTGTGCATGCATGTGTGTGTGTACGCATGTGTATATGCATGAGCATGTGTGCATGTGCTTGTGTTTGTGTGTGTACAGATGTGTACGTGTTTTTGCGTGTTTGTGTACATGTGTGTCTAAGTGTTTATGAGTAAGTGAGTGCGTGTGTGTTTGGTTTGCATGTGTGTGCATGTGCATATGCATGTGTGTATATATGTGTGTGAGAGTGTGTGTGCTTGTATATGTGCCTGTGTGTGCGTGTGTGTATTTGTTTATGCGTATGCATGCCTTTATACAAGCGTGGTGCACACGTGTCTATATTCATGTGTTTGTGTGTGTGTGTACATGTGTGTTTTTGTGTGTGCATAAGTGTGTGCATGTGTATGCACATGTGTGTATGTGTGCATGCATTTTTTTATGTGCATATTTCTATGCTTTCATTTGTGTGTGTATGTGTATGTGTGTGCATAGTGTGAGTGTGTGTATGTGTATTTGTGTGTTCATGCATGAGCATGTGTATTCGTGCATGTGAGTGTTTGTCCATTTCTACATGCGTTTGTACATGCATGTGCATTCATGTCTATTGCACTTGTTTGCACATAGTTATGTTTATGTGTGTGTGTGCATGCATATGTTGTGTACATGCATGCATGTCTGTGCGCTTGTCTGTATCTTTGTGTGTTTGAGTCTATGTTTGTACGTGCACATGTTTATATGCATGCTTGTATATGTGCGCATGTGAGTGTCTATGTATGTGCATGAACACGTGCATGCATTTGTTGAAATATGTGTGTGTGGATATATGTGTGTGTGTGTTCATGTGTATGCTTGCACATGTGTGTGTTTGTGTGTGTGTGTTTTTATATGTATGTGTGGGTGCATGTGGGTCCTAGGTGCATGACTATATATGTGCATGTGTGTGTTCGTTAGTGTGTGTGCATGTGTGTGTGTGTTTGTGTGTACATGTGTTATGCTTGCGTGTGAGTTTGTGTCGATGTGCGTGTGTTTGTATTTTTTGCATGTGTGATTGCATTTGTTTATATGTGTACATTTGTGTGAGCATATGTGTGTGTGCGCTTTTGTGTGCATGTATGTGTGTGTGTGTGCATGTGTCTGCTTGTGCATGTATGTGTTCATTTTTTGGTGCCTAAGCATGTGAATATGAGCACACGTGTGTGTGTGTGTGTGTGCTTGTATGTATGTTCTTGTTTGTACTTGTGCATGTGTATATGTTTGAGCACGTATGGGTGTTTGTCTTTATGATAGTGTGCACACATGCTTACTTTTGTGTTTGTGCATGAGTGTGCAGGTGTATGTGTGTGCATATGTAGCTACATGTGTGCACACAAATGTATGTTCCTTTGTGTTTACATGTGTGTGCATGTGCATGTTTATGAGTGTGTGTGAGCATGCTTGTGTGAGTGCATGTGCGTGCTTGTACACATGCCTACGTTTGTGTATTTGTTTTTGCATGGGTACATGTGTGAGCATTTTTGTGCATGAGTGCATGTGTACAAATGTGCATGTGCAAATAAGTATTTCCATGCATATGTATGTGTGTGTTTATGTGTGCCTTTGTGTCGGTGAGAATGTGTGTGCATGCATGTATGTGTGTGTGTTTTGTGTCTATACATATGTGCATTTTTTTGTGTGTGTTCATGTGTGTATGTGTTTGTGAGTGTTTTTGTACATATTATTTGTTTGTATGTACACACATGTGTGCATGCCTATGTATGCATATACCAATGTGTACTTGTGTTTGTGCATGTGTAGACATTTGTGTGTGGGTGTGTGCATGCCTACATGCATGTGTGTAAGTGAGAGTGTTTGTGTTTGTGCATGTGTGCACGTGCATCTGCATATGTATGTGAATGTGTGCATGTGTAAATTTGTGCATGGTCTTGTGTGTGTGTGTGAGCATGCATGTATGTGCATGTTTCTTATAAATGTGTGAGCACGTATGTGTGTGTATGTGCAAGTGCATGTGTGTGCATGCACATACTTGTGCATGTCTATGTACTTATTTTTTTGTATGCATTTTTGTGTGCATGTATATGCGCATGCGTGCATTTGTGTATATGTGTACAGTTGTCTATGCATGCATCTATATGTTTGTGCATGGATGTTTGTGCATGTGTGCATGTTCTTATGTGTATGGATCTATGCATGCATACTTGTGTGCCTACAAGTGAGTGTGAGTGTATGTGTGCATTCATGTGCGCATGTGCGTGTGTGTTTGTGTGTAGATTTAAGTGTGTGTGTGTGTGTGTGCATGTATGTGTGTGTCGATGTGTGTTAAGCATGCATGTGTTCATGTTCTTACATGTGTCAGTGGATGTGAATGTTTACATTCTTGGGGTGTCTATGCATGCGTGCTTCTGTGTGTGTGTATATGTATGTTCTTATGTGTTTGTGTGTTAGTGCATGCATATACACATGTGTGTGCCAGTGTATTTGCGTGGCTATGAGCATGCTTGTCTATACATGTGTGTGTGTGTATGTGTTTGTGTGCATATCATTGGGTGTAAGTGTATGTGTTTATATGTGTGTGCATGTATTTTTGGGTTTGTGTTTGTGTGGGCACGCATAGATGCGAGTGTGTGTGCATGTGCATGTAGGGGGGTGTGTGTCTATGTGCATGCATGTGTGTATTTGTGTGTATGTGCATGCATATGTGTGTGTGTTTCTATGCATGTGCAAACATATCTAGGTGAGCATGTGGGTGCATGTATATATTCTTTTGTGTGTGTGTATGTACTTATGTGTGTATACACAAGCACATGTGGGCAAGTGGGTGCATGTGTGTGTATTTATGTTCATGTGTATGTGCATGCATGCATGTGTGCATATATGTGTGTGTATATTTGTTTGCATGTGCTTGTGCATATCTGTGTGTGAACATGTGTGTGTGCATATGTGTGTGTGCCAACATGCTTGTGTTTTAGTGTGTGTTTTTATCTTTGTTTGCATATGCTTATGCATGTCCGTATTTGTGTGTGTATGCATATTTGTGTTCTTGCATGTGTGTGCATATGCATGAACACATATGCAAGATGTGGTGAGTATGCATTTATGTACATGTGTGTGCATGTTAGCTTACGTATCTATTTGTGTGTTGGTGCACACATGTGTGTGGATTTATGTGTGTGTTTTTGTTTGTGTTTGTGCTTGTATGTGCACATGCATGAGTTCATGTGTATGTGTGTGTGCAAGGGTATGTCGATGTGTTTTTGTGTGTGTGCTTATTTGTATAGATGTGTGTGCACATGTATGCTTCATGTGTGTTCTCTTGTGTATGCATGTGTGTGTGGGCATATGGGTGTTCTACTGAATGCACATGTGTATATGTGAGTGGATATGTACGCATATATGTGTGTATATGTATATACAGATGCATGTGTGTGCTTATGTGTGTTTGTGTCTGCATGTGTGAGTTTGTGTACATGTCAATGCATGTGTGTGTGTCTAAGTGAATATGCGCTTGTGTGAGTGTGTCAATCTAGGTTTTTGTTCTTGTGTATTTGTGTGTGTGTGTGTATGAAAATCTTTTTGTGTGCATGTGCATGTGCATGTGTGAATGCACATATTTGTTTTTGTTTGTACTTGTTTTGTGTGTGTATGTTTGTGCATTCATGTGTGTTTTCTTGTGCTTATATTTACATGTGTGTGCAAGTGTGTGTATGTGTGTTTGTTTCCATGTCAACATTTGTAAGTGTGAGTCTTTGGTTGTGAGGATGTGTGCTTTCATTTTTGTGTAACATGGGCATGTGTGTGTGCACGTGTGCTTATATTTGTGTGTGCATGCCTATGCATATTTGTGTTAATGGGTGAGCATGGATCAGTGTATGTCTACATGTGCATGAGTGCATGTGAGTGTATGTGTGTGGGTGGGCATGTGTGTGTGCATGTGTGTATGTATGTGCATGTGTGGGTGTGTGTATAAGTCTATGTAGGTGCATTTATTCATATGTCTTTGGTGTGTGTGTATGTGTTTGTTTATGATTGCATGTGTATGTGTGTGCATGTGTTAATATGTGTGCATCCTTTTATGGCTGTTTGCATATGTGTGCATTTGTGTGCATGTACATAATGCATCTTAGTGTATCAGCAAGTGTACATTCATGTGCATGTGTACATGTGTGTGTGTATGTGTGTGCATGTATGTATGTGTGCATGTGTGCATGGCTATGTGTGTGTGTGTGTGTGTATGTGTGTGCATGTATGCATGCTTGTGCATGTATGTTCATGTGGGTGTGTGTGCACATGGACATGTGCATATGTGA
Source organism: Vanilla planifolia (assembly GCA_023846275.1). NCBI lineage: Eukaryota > Viridiplantae > Streptophyta > Magnoliopsida > Asparagales > Orchidaceae > Vanilla > Vanilla planifolia. The sequence goes on along the minus strand of JAIUJO010000941.1, from coordinate 47,722 downwards.
GTGCGAGTGTGTGAGTGTTTTTCTTTGTGTGCATACATGCATGCATGAGTGTGTGGCTGTGTTTATATGCATGTGTTTCATAATTTTGTGCCTATGTGTGGATGTCTACAAGAGTATGTGTGTGTGTGGATGTATGTCAATGTGTTTATGTGTATGTGAGCATGTGTGTGTGTGTATTTGTGCATGTGCATGTTTATGTGCACATGTGTTTGCATGTGTGCACTTGTGTGTATATGTCTGTGTATGTGTGAATGCACATGTGTCTATGCATGCATCTACTTATGTGTGTGTGAATGTGAAAGTGTTAGTGTATGTCCATGTGCATGCATTTGTGTGTGTGTGAGAGAGCAAACAAGTATGCATGTGTTTGCACATGTTTGTGTGCATATGCATGCATGTGTGTGCTTGCAAGCATGTGTTAATTGTGTGTGTATGGATGCATCTATTTTTATGTGTTTGTATGAGCCTATGTGTGCTTATGCATATGTGAGCATAGCATCTATATGCATAGATGCATGTGTATGCATGAGCAAGTGTGCATGCAAGCATGTGTGAGTTTGTGTTTGTGTGCATGTGCATATGTGTGTAGTAATATATGGGTGTGTGTGTTTGTACATCTATGCATGCATGTGTCTCTTTATGTGTTCTTGTGTTTTCTTATGAGTGTGCATGTCAGTGCACATATCTGCATGTGTAGTTGCATGTTTGAGTGCATGTGCTTGTGTTTGTGAGTGCATGTGTTTATCCTTGTGAGTGCATGTGTGTTTGTTTGCATGTACTTGCGTGTGTGCATGCTTGTGTGTATGTTTCTACATATGTCTATATATTTGAGCATATGCATGGGCATGTGTGTGCCTATATGGGTTTGTGAGGGTTTATTTGTAGATTTGTGCATGTATATATGCATGTGTGTGTGCATGTTTGTGTGTACATGCATATTTATGTGTTTGTATATGAGTGCATATGTATATGTCTATGCTTGTGTGAGTGAGTGCATGCATATGTACTCGTGGTGTGTGCAAGTGTGTGTGTATGTGTATGAATGTGTTTATGAGAGGATGTGTGTGTGTGTGATTGTGTGGGTGTGCATGTATGTTTGCTTCGTGTGTTTCATGTGTGTAAATGTGTGGTTATGTGTAGTGTATGTTTATGTTTTCATGTGTATGTGTGTGTGTGTTTATGCAAGCATGTGTTCATATGTATGTGTCTGTGCATGCATGTGTGTGTGCTTGTGTGCATGTGCTTGGATATACACATCTGTGTGTGCTTCTATGTGCGTGTGTGTGTGAGTATTTGTGTATCCATCCACTGTGTGTACATGTGTGTATGTGTTTGAGTGTGTGTTAGTGCATGTATGCACATGTTGGTGTGTGTATATGTGATTTTTTTGTACACTTTTGTATATGCATGTGTTTTCTTGCATGCATGTGTGTGTACATATGTTTTTTGTGCATGCATATGAGTGTTTACATGCTCTTACATCTATGTGTGTCCACATGTATGTGTGTGTGTGCATGCATGACTATGTGAGTGTGTATGTGTTTCCATGTGTGTCTGCATGTATGTAGCTTGTATCATGTGTGTGAGCTTATGTGTATGCATGTGTGTATTGTTATGTGTGCTCATGTATGTGCATGTGCTTGTGTGAGCGTGAGCATGCATGAGCATGGGTGCAAGTGTGTATGTGTGTAAATGCATGTTTGTTTGCATGTGCATATGTGTATGTATACTTTTTTTATGTGTACTTGTGTGCACATGCATTCTTGTGTGCGTGCATGTGTGGGTGCATACATTTGTGTGTGTTGAGTGAGCATGCAAGCATGTATGTGTACGAGTGTGTTTGTGGGTTTGGTTGTAAGTGTGTGTGTGCAAGTATGCATGTGTTTTTTTGTACATGTATTAATGTATTTGTTAGAGTGCATGTGCACATGTGTGTGTGCATATGTGTGTTTGTGTGTGTGTGTGTTGTGTTTGTGTATGTGTGTGCTGGCGCATGTATGGATTTTTGTAGGTGTGGATATGTGCATGTGTACATGTGTTTGTGTGAGCACATGTGTGTGCATGTGTGTGCCTATGCAATCATGTGTATGCATGTGTACATGTGTGTGTGCATGCATATGAGTTCATGTGAGTGTGTAGGTGTGAAGTGATTGCGTATGCATATGGATTTATACACGTATGTCTATGTGTGTACTTGTGTTTGTGTGTTTTATGTGTGTTGTGTGTGCATGTATTTTGTGTGTGTTGCGTGTGTGTTTATCTATACATGTGTGCATGTAATTGTGTGTGTAGTTGTGTGCATATGACTATGTGTGTATGTGTAAGTATGTGTGTGCATGTGTTTACTTTTCTTGTGTGTGTGCATGCATTCATGCATAGGTGTGTTGTTGTGTTTGTATACACATATGCATTTGTGTATTTGTGTTTGTGTGCATGCGCAAGAGCTTGCGTGTGCATGTCGCATGTGTGTTTATATGTATGTGTGCATGTGTATGTATATGTGTGTGTTCATGTGTCTGTGCATAGGAATGTTTGCAAGCATGTATATGTGTGTGTGTGTTTATGTGTATGTGTATGTGCACTCATGCATGTGTTTGTTAGTATGTCTATGTGTGTATATGTGTGTGTGCATGTACATGTGTGTGTGTTACACCCTTGTGTTTGATGAGTCAAGCATAAATGTGTATATTTTATTTGGGCTTGATTTTAAGTAAAATTGTTAATAATTAATTAAATCAAGCCATGTATTTTAGATGTCTAAAATAATGGTCTCTAAGGGCCTTGAGGTCATAGCATACTTCAAGGAATTTTGAGACATGCGCAAGATTTTTTTATAATTGAATTTCTTTTTATTTTTCTTGAATTTGATATGTCCAAACTTTGAGATTATGAGGCACACTAGTAGTATTAACATTTAAAAATATTATAAAATTATTTAATACTGAATTTTGATTTTTGGGCCAAGCATATTTGACAAAATGTATAGACATGGGTATTTGATTTTTTAATATTATTTTGGAATCGTTTTCTACGAATTTCTTTTCATAGCCACTTAATTAACTTATAATACTATAAGAATACAAAATTATTTTTATACAGTTATAGTCAAATTTTTGGCTAAAAAATTCGTCAAAAATACCCTAAAACAGCCGAAGTCTCGGGAAAATGTACTGTAGCAATGGGCGGGTCGACCCGGCGCCAAAACAACCCGTCCAGGTCTTTTAGAAATTAAAAATTTAATTTAAAAAATAAAAATTTGGTTGACCCGAAAAGGCTAACCCGAGCCTGGACCCAAAGCACGCCGAGAGGAGCTCGGCTAGAGCTGGTCAACAGTCAAATGAATAGTGCCTGGCTAAGCCAAGACCGCCCAAAGGAGCTCGGCTAGGTCAAACTGCAGCGCGGTCAACAGTCAATGAACAAATGCTTGGCTAAGTCAACCCGAACCAGGTGATGAAATCCCGGTCAAGGAAGGGGGGAGCCGGCCCCAAAGTGGCTCGAATGTTAAACGGCGAAAATTCCTTATAAAGAGGTGCGCTGAATTCGCTTCTGCAGTGTGGGACTAAAAATCCCACCTTATAACTTCGGCCGGATCCAATGGCGCAGATCAAGCCCGCCCAGATCCAACGGGCGAGAGTAAATTCGAACGGCTGTTTCGCGAGGTCAATCAACGCCGTTCGTTCAGCGCGCGGGATCTAATGGCTCAGATCAAGTCCGCCCGGATCCAACGCTCAGGATTAAGCCCGAATGGTAAAATGCGTAAACAATCTGCGCCGTTCGTTTTTGGGCCCGGATCGGACGGTGGCTGCTTTCCGTCCGTTGCCCAAACGGCTAATTATTTTTTCGAGCTGTTGGGGGTGTTTTTAGAGCTCAAATCTGAGCTCTATAAATATAGAAAAATTATGTATTTTTTAGTTACAACCTTTGCTAAATTGTTTCAAAAGATTTTCAGATCTCAAACACAAGCATCCGAGCAAAATCGGCGCATTCGAGCTCTAGAAGTAAAGCGGCAAGAAAGCTAGTGGAATTAGAGGTTTTTCAATCATTTCTAAATCTCTATCCCTCTAATTCGACGATTGTGTGTGCCTCCTCTTTTCTCCAATTTTTTCTTAAGTCATTTGCCAATTTTTCGTATTTTTGTTTTGGGGCAAGGGCGTCCCGGCGTTTGTGCTAAAGCCCCGGGTTTGAGTTGAGCCCGGTAAAAACTCAAGTAGGTTTGGGATTAGCCATAATAAAAATCCCAAGTAGGTTCGAGGTGAACCGTAAGAAAAACCTCACTTGTAATCGGAGAATTTAGTGATTTTTCCCAACACCGGTTGGGGGTGACGTAGACTCGGTTTTGAGTTGAACCACTTGAAAATTTGTGTGTTCAATGTTCTTTACTTTTGCTTAAAGTCTTTTAAATTTAATTTCGGAAATTATAAGAATTTAAATACACAATTCACCCCCCCCCCCCTCTTGTGGGTTTTCTTTAGCACGAATCACTTCAGTGTGCATGTGTGCATATATGATTGCATGTGTATGTGGGCATGTGAATATGCATGGGTACTAGTGTGCGTGTGTGTGCATGTATATATATATATATGTTTGTGTGTTTGTGCCGTAAAGATGCATGTGTGTGTGGATGTTTGTGTGCATGCTCACATGCAAGTATGCGTGAGTGAGTGTGTTGGTGTGTATTTTTGTACATGTGTGTGTGTTTGCACATGTGCATGTGTATGTGTGTGTTTATGTGTGTTCATGTCTATCTATGTATAGGTGCATGTGCAAGCGTGTTGATGTGTGTGGGTGTGTATGAGATTTAATGTGTGTGCACATTTGTGTGCATGGACTTGCTTTTGTGTGTGTGTGTATGTGTATGTGTGTGGGTGGATGTGTTATAGTGTTTGTGTGTTGCATGTGTTATAGTGTGTGTGCGTGTGAATTTGCATGCACTATGTATGCATGCAATTGCATGTGTATGGGCATGTGTGTATGTGCATTCATGTGTGTAGGTGTGCATGTGCACATTTGCCTAAGTGAACATGTGCTTATGTGTGCATGTGCACGTGTGCTTATTTGTTTGTGTGTAATTGTGTGCATGATATTGTGTATACGTGCATGTGTGTGTTTGCATGTGTGTATCTTTTAACCTTTGCATGCATGTGTTTTAGCATGTGTGTAGGTCTATGTGCATGTGTGTGTTTTGTTATGTGCATGTGCATGTCTATGTGTGCATTCACTTGTGCTTATCTTGTCCACATGTTTTATTTTGTTTGTGTCTATATGTGTATGCATGTGAGTGTGTGCATGTTTGTGCATGCATGTGTAAGTAGATGTGTGTGTTGGTGTGTTTTTGTTGGTGCATATGTGTGCTTGTGTAAGTGTGTGATTGTGTGTGGGGGTGCATACATGTGTGCTTATGTGCATGCATTCATGTGTGCAAGTGCATGCGTGTGCATGTGTGTGTCTAGTTATGTGTGTTTATTAGTGTATTAATGCATATGTGTAAGTGTTAGTAAGCATTATGTGTATGCACATGTGCAAGTGTGCATGTTCAAGTTTGTCAATGTGTGCATGTGATTGTGCGTGTGTGTAGGTGCATTTAAGTATGTGTGGCCATCTGTGTGTGACATGTTTATGTGTGTGTCAATGCATATCGATGTGGGTGTCTGTATGTGAGTGTGTGTGCTTGTGGTTGTATGCATGTGTGTATGCTTATGTGTTGTTTATGTGTGTGTGCACGTGTATGTGCATGGGCTTGCTTGTTCCATTGTGTGTGTGTGTGTTTTTGCATATGTGTATATGTGTGTGTGGGTCCATTTGTGTATGTGTGTGTTTGTTTGTTAGTTTGTATATTTATGTGTGGCTGTGCAAATGCAAGCATGTATGTGTGCATGTGTGTGCGTCTCTTTATGTGCATTTACATTTTGTGTGTGCATGGGTTTTGTGCGTGATTATGTGTATGTGTGTTTGTGTTTGTGTGTTTGTGTTTTGGTTTGTGTGTACATGCATGTTCATTTGTGCATCTGTGTTTTTGTATGCATGTCTTTGCGTCTGTGTACATGTGAGTGGGTGAAAATGTGTGTGCTTGCATGCATATGCACATATGCATGTATGTGCACATATGAGTGTGTCGTGCATGCATGTGTGTGTGTCTCTCTCTATAGGAGTGGGTTTGTGTTTGTCCATGTGCTTCCATGTTTCTTTGCATGTGCCTTCTTGTGCGTGTGCATTTGTGGTGCTATGTGTGTGTGTATATTTGTGTGTGTGTGCATGCAATTGTGTGTTTATCTCATTGTATGTGTATCTACATGCATATGCTTGTGTGAATGTGTTTATGTATAAGTGTACAAATGATCGGATTTGTGTGAGTGTGAGTGTGAGTGTAAATGTTTATAATTGTGTCTATCTGTGTCTATTAGGGTAATGTGTGTGTATGCACATATGTGTGTGCACATGTGTGCGCATGCATCTGTGTACATGTGTGTGTTTTGAGTGTGCACATACACACACATGCGTGTGTTAGTGTGAATGCATGCATTTGTGTATTCATGTGTGTGAGCGTTTGTGTATTGATATGTGCGTGTGAGTGCACGTGTATATGTGCACATTGACATGTGTGTTTGTGTGTGGGTGCATGTGTAAATGTTTGTTTTTGTGTACGTGCGTGTGATTGTGCTTGTGTCACTGCATGTGTGAGCACATGAGTGTGCTCGTGCATACATGTACATGTGTGTGTGCATGTGTTATGTGTGTGTGTACCAATTTATGCTTGTGTGTGCATATTTATGCATGCATGTCTGCATCATATATGCATGTGTTTATGTAGGTGGGTGTGCATGCATGTGTGCGAGTGCACATGCATGTGGGGGTTTGTGCACCTACACATGTGTGTATGTGTGTGCATATGTGGTACATGTGGTTATGTGTGTGGGTGTGCGCATGCTTGTAGACATATATATGCATGTTTGTGTATGAGTGTGTGAATGTGTGCACATGTGTTTGTATGTCGTGTCAATGCATGTTCTTATGTGCAAGTGTGTGTCAGTGTGCATGTGCATTTATTTGTGTGTGTGTGTTTCTATTAGTGTGTATGCATTTTCTTGCATGTGTGCATGTGATTGGTGTGTGTGCATGTGAATACCTTTTCATGTGCATGTGTGCTTATGTCTGTGTGTGATTGTGGGTGTGTTTGTGCCCATGTTCATGTGTGTGTGTGTGTTTGTGGGTGTGCATGCTTGTGTGTGGTTGTGTGGTGGTTTTGCTCACGCGTATATGTGTGATAATGGAGGTGTCTTTGAACATGTATGTGCATGTGAGAATGTATTTGTTTGGAAATATTTGTGTGTTTGTATGTGTTTGTATGTGTTTGTGTGTGCATGTGTTCAAGTCTGTACGTGCAGGCATGCACATTTGTGTTTGCATATGTACCTCGTGTGTGTTTATGTGTGTGTGTGCATGCATAAGCACACAAGTGTGTGTGTGTGGTTATGCACACAAGTGTTTTTCTTTGTATGTGTGTGCATTTACACATGTGTTTTGTGCATGTGTGTTTGTGTTTGGTGCATTTTGTGCATGTGTGTGCTTGTGAGTGTTCATCTTTGCATGGGCTAGCTTATGAGTTTGTTTGTGCATACATGTGTGTGTGTGTGTGTACTTTTGTGTGCACATGTGTGTGTTTTTGTATGCATGTGTGAGTGTGAGTGTGCATGTTCATGTTTTTGTACATAGGAGTGCAGGTGTGAGTGTTTATCTAGCGTGTGGATATGGGAATGGCCATGTATATGTCTCATGTGTATGCATTTGTGCATGTGTTTTTGTGCTTAAGCATATTTGTGTATGTGCATACGTGCATGTGTATGGGTGGAAATGTGAGTATGCACATTTGTATGTTTTTGAATGTGTGTGTGTGCATAAGTGTATCTGTATCTCTATATGTTTGTGTGTACATAGTTAGATGTATTTATGCGTGTGCATGGGCATGTGTGTGCCATTGTGTTTTCGTGTCTATGTGTTCGTGAAAGTGTGCATGTGTGTGCTTTTTGTGGGATTGTGTGCGTGGGGGTGCTTGTGTTTGTGCTAGGTGTGCATGTGTGTTCATGTTTGTGTGTGTGCATATGTGTGCATTTCTATGTGTGTGTATCTACACATGCATGTGCACATTTGCATTTATGTGCATTTGCATGGGTTGTTATTATGTGTGCAAGTGTTTGTGTGAGTATTTATATTTGTGTGTATGTGTGCATGTATGTGAGTGGATGTATATATTTATGTACACGTGTACGAGTGTGCCCTTGTGTGTAAATGTATGTGCATGTGCATGAATATTGATGCTTGTGCATGCATTTATGTGTGCGTTTGTGTGTGCATATATTGTGATCATGTGTGCATTCATGCTTGTGTATGGCACGTGTGTGAGTGTGCATGTTTGTGTGTTTTCCTATGCTTGCATTGTTGTGCCCTTATGTGTACATAAGTGTCTGTATGCATGTTTATGGGTATGTATATATGTGCCTGAGTGTGCATCCTAGTGTGTATGAATGTGTGGGTGCATGTAAGTGCGTGTGCAAGCTCATGTGAATGTATGTGTGTGTGTGTGGGTTATTTTTCTTATATATTTTCATGAGTGTATGCATATGTGCATGGGTGCAAGTGTTTTTATGCATGTGAGCATTCATGTGCATGTTTGTGTCTACTTGTACCTTTTTGAGTATGTGTGCATATGTGTCTCTATTTGTGCATTCACGTGCATGTGTGTGCGTGTATGTGAGTAAGTGTTTGTTTATGTGTGTGTGTGTCTATGTGTGTGTATGTGTGTATGTTGCATATGTGTATGCGTGTCTATGTGTGTGTGTTGATATTTGTATCATTGTGTGCATGCATGCATATATATTTGTGCGTTTATGCATGCGTTCATTCATGGACATTTATGTGTGTTTGTGCTTATGTGTGCCCAGTGTTTGGGTGCAATTTTTGTGTGTGCGAGTGAGTATGTATGCAAGTGTTTTTGTGTGTATATATTTATGTACTATAGTTTGCCTATGCATGTACCTACATGTGCATGTGTTTGTGCTAGTACAAGTGAATGTTTGTGTGTGCACATGTAATTGTGCATGAGTGTGCATGCATATGTGTGTTTGCACGTGTTTTCTCATGTGTGTGCTTTTACCTATGCATGCATGAGTGTGTATATGTGCATATGAATGTGCACATTTATGTGTATTATTGTGGCTACACATATGTGAGAGTGTTTATGTTTGTCTATGTGTGTGCACACATGCATTTATGTGTGTGTGTGTATGTATGTATTAGTATTTGTGGGTGTCTATGTATATGCATGTGTGTGCATGTGCATGTGTGCATATGCGCATGATTGCATTTATGTGCATGTGCTTTTTCCATGTCTTTGCTTTTGTACATGTGTATGTGTGTGTGGTTGCATGTGTGTGAATGTACTTTTGTGTGTGTTTGTGTATGTGTTTGCATGTGTGTGTATTTGTGTGCATGTGCATTTTTGTGCATGAGCATGGGCATGTGCCTAATTCTATGAATATGTTGATGCACGTGAATGTATGCTGGTCTACAAAGGTGTGTGTGTCTAATTATGTGTATGTGTGTACTTTTGTGTTTGTGTGTTCTTGTGTGTGTGGATGCTTACTTATGCACATGCATTCATGTGTGGGTGCATAGGTGTGCACGTGTGAGCATCTATTTGTGTTTGTGATCATACATTGGCATGCATGTGTGAGTGTGTGTGGTGTGTGAATGGTTGGGTGTGTGTGGCCTTGTGCATTTGTGCTCATATTTTTTATGTGTATGTGTGTGTATGTTCACTCGTGTTTGTGCATGTGTGTATTTACATGTGCGTCTACATGTGCATAGGTTTATGAGCGTCTGTATGTGTTTGTGTATGTTCTATGTGTGCATGTGTGAGTATATGCATGCATGTGTATATGTGATGCGTGCATGTATGTGTGGTGGCTACACATGTGTATCCTAACTAAGTGTATGGACATGTATGATTATGGGCATGCTTGTGTTAGTGCATGTGTTCATGACACACATGCATGTGTGTGCATGTGTGGGTGTGTGTGTGCATATGCATTAGTTTGTGTGTGCTTGTACTTGCATGTGTGTATTCTTATGCATGTTCTTATGCATATATGTGCATGTTTTTTTATGTTTGCATGCATACGAGAGTGTGTGTCTATGTGTGCGTGCATGTAAGTGTGTGTGTGCTTGTGTGTGGGTGTTTTTGTGGGTGTTTGTAGGTATTTTTTTGTTTGTGTTCTTGAACTAGTGTGTGTGTGTGTGTGTATTGATCCACATGTGTGTGTGAATTTGTGCATATGTCTATATGTGTAAAGGTGCATGTGTGCTCATGTGAGTGTGTGCATGTAAATATGCATGTGTGTGCTTGTTTGCATGTGCATGTGTGTGTGCATGTGTGCATGTGCACGTGTAAATGTGCATTTGTGTGTTGTGCATGCATGTGTGCATGTGTATGTGTGTGTGTACATTTGTATGTTTGGTTATACGCATGCATACTTGTAGTGTTTGTGTGTCTATATGTGTATGTGTACACATGTGTGTGTGAGCATGCATGTGTGTAAGGGTGTGTTGGTGTATGTGTTTATGTGTGTGCATGCATGTGGTTGTGTTCTTTTGCATGTTTATATGTGAGTGTGTGTTCCTATGTATGTGTATGGGTGTGTGGGTCCATGTATGTATTCATGTGTGTGGGTGTATGGGTTTTGTGTGTTTATGTGTGCATGTGTGCCTGTTTGAATCATGCTTGCATGTGTGTGTGTACGTGCATACGTGAGCATGTCAATGTGAGCACATGTGTTCATGTTTGTGCATGTGCTTTATGTGTATGTTTTGATATGTGAGCATGTGCAAGCATGTCTATTTGTGTGTATATATGTGCATGCATGGATGCATTTGTGTATGTATGTGTGTTTTAGTGTATGTGTTTATGCAAGTTATGTGCATGTACGTGCATGCTTGTGGCCATATGTGTACTACTGTATGTGTTCGTGATGCACATGTGTGTGTGTGTGTGCATGTGTACATGTGTGTGGGTGTGTGTCTACATTCTTGTATGTGCATGTGTGTAGGTGAATGTGTGTGCATTCATGTACTTGTTTTTGTTTACATGTGTGTGCACACGTGTGTGTGTGTGTGTATGTGGGTGTGTGTTGCTGGGCATTTACTTGTGTGTGTGCTTTTATTAGTTTGAGTGTGTGGTTGTGTATTTGTGCGTGCATTCATGTTTGCATGTGCTTGCATGTGTGCATGTGCATGTATGTGTGTATGTGTGTGGGTACGTGTGTGCTCATGTTAGTGTGTGCTGTAAGCATGCATGTATGTGTGCATGTGTATGCTTACATGTTTGAGTTATGTGTGCATGTGAGTATGCATGTCTATGTGTGTTTGCACATGCACGTGTGTGTTGTGTATGCATATGTTTATGTGTGCATGTGTGTGTAGGTGTGTGTGTGTGGATGCAAGTGTGTGTATGCATTTGTATGTTTGGTTATGCACGTGCATATGTATAATGCGTGTGTGTGCATCTACGTGCTTGTGTACATGTGTGTGTGCACATGTGCATGTGTATCTATATGTGAATGTGTGTGCAAGGAATGTGTCTAAGTGTATATGTGCATGCTTGCATTCGTGTGTGCATGCAATTTTGTGCTTGTACATGTTTGTACATGAGCTTGTGCTCCTATGTCTGTGTTCGGGGGAGTGGCTATGTGTGTGTGTACATGGACACATGTGGGTATATGGGTATTTTTGCATGTCTTTGTGCGTGTGTGTCTACTTGTGCATGTGTATGTGAGTGTTCAAGTGCATAAGTTTGTGTGTGCATGTGTGCATGTGTAAGTGCATGCACGTGAATGTAATGTGTGTGCATATGATTGTGAATGTGAGTGTGCATACAAGTGTGTGTATGTGTGTGCATGTGCATTTGTGCATCTATGTATGTGCATGTCTTTATTTATGAGTGCATATGCATGGTTACATGTCTATGTGTGTGCTCTTGTGTGTGTGTTTATGTGCATGAATGTTTTTTCTTGTGCATGTTTGTGTGCTTGTGTGCATCAATGCAAGTGTTTATTTGTGCATGTGTGCTTTTATCTTTGCGTGCATGTATGCATGTGCATGTGTATGGTTGTCATTCTGTTTGTGCACTAGTCTGCTTGCATGTGTATGTGCATATGTGTGTGCGTGCATGCGTGTGCACATGTATATGTCTACACGTATGAATGCTTATATGTACATGCATGTGTGTGCATGTGTGTGCGTGTGTATGTGCATGAGCAAGTGTGTACATATTGGCATGCATCCATGTATATGTGTGTATTTGCATGTGAGTGTGTGTGAGAATGCATGTGTATGTGTATAAGTTTGTCTATGCATGTGTCTGCATGTGTTTATGCATGTGCAACTTTGTCTGTCTCTATTTGCATGTACGCAAGCACATGTGTGTGTTTGTGCATTTATGCATTCATGCATGTCAATGCACTTATGCAAAACCACGTGCATATGTGTAGATGTGTCTTTTTATCAACATATTTGTGTGTTCTTGTATGTATGTGTATGGGTTCATATGTGTGTGAATTCTTCTATGTATGTACATACTTGTGGATGTGTACATGTGCGCATGTGTGTGCATGCATGCACATGACAATGCGCAAGTGTGTACATGTGTATAGCCTTTGGGTGTGCATGTGCATGTTTGTGTGCGTGTGCATGTGCATGTGCATGTGCTTGCATGTCCATGTGTATGCATGGGTGTGTGTGTGTGTGTGTGTGTGGTTATGTGTGCATTTATGCTTATATGTGTGCTTTTATGTGCATGTGAGTGTTGGTGTGTATGTATGCATGTGTGTGTACATGTGTGTGCTTATTTTCTTATGTGTGTATGTGTGCAGGTGTGTACGTTTATGCAGGCATGCCTGTGCATGTGTGTGTTTGTGGGTGTGTATGTGTGTGCTACACATGTGCATTTGTGCACACATGTGTTTATGTGTGTGTCATTGTGCACATGTGTTTGTATGGTCGGGCATGTGTGCGTGTGCATGCATGCTTATGCATATGTGCATGTGCATGTGCATATGCATGTGTGTATGTGTCTATCTATGGATATTTGTGTTTATACATATGTAGTTGTATGTGTGCATTTGTTTGCATACATGTGTTTGTGCATGTGTGTGTATCACAGATGTGTGTGCATGTGTATGTTTTTGTGTGTGTGAGCATGTGTGTGTGTATATGTGTGTGCATATGTGTGTGTATTTTTGCATGTGTGCATGTATTCCTCTATCCATGTTTTCCTACATGTATGGGAGCATGTTCATGTGTACATGTGGGCCTGTGCTTATGCATGCATTTATTTGTATTTGTCTTGTATGTGTATGTGTTCGTGTGCATGTGTGTATTATGTATGCATGTGTGTTTGCTTGTGCATGTGTATTTGTGAGTGCATGTTTATGTTCCTATATGTGTTCCTATGTCTATGCATGCATATGTGCATGACCATGTGTGTTTGTGTGTGAACTCATGTGTCTATGTGTGTTCTTGTGTGCATCTTTGTACATGTTTTCTTGTGCATGTGCATGCATATTTAAGTGTGTGTTACTATGTTTGTGTTTGTGTTTGTGCATGTGTTTGATTATATGTGTGTATAAGTGTGTGTGAGTGGCTATGCACATGCATGTGTGTACATGTGTGTTGTTAATGATTGTTCATGTGTGTTTGTGTACACATTTATTTGTGTGTGCGTGCATGCATGGGTGTATGTGTGTGAGTGTTAGTGTACATACATGTGTGTGTGTACATGCACACACATGTGAGTATGGGCATGTGCTTGTGTGTGTTGATAACCAAAAATGTGTGTCCTTGTGTGTGCTTGTGCTATGTGTACATGCATGCATGTGTGTGTGTGCACATGCATGTATGTGCATATGCATCCATCAATGTGGTTGTATGGGTGCACATGCACAAGTGTGACTTCAACAATGTATCCATGTGTGATTATGTTTGTGTGCATATTTCTCTATGTGTGCATAGGTGTGTGTGCATGTGCATTCTATGTGTGTGTGTGTGCATTGCATAAGTGTGGGTGCTAATTTGTGTGTGTGTGCATGTGTGCTTGTTTGTATGTGGGTTGGTGTGTTTGTGTGTACATATGAGTGTGTGTGTGGGTGCATGTTGTTTGTGTATGCATGTGCATGTGTTTGTGTTTTTGCATGAGTGTGGGCGAGTGCATGTGTGTGTGAACATGTGTGTGCACGTGTGTGTGTGTGAGTGTACGCATGTGTTTGTTTGTTAGTGTGCATCTGCTTGTGTGTGCTACCATGGGTATGGTTGTGTGTGTGTGTGTGCACCTACTAATATTTATGAGCATGTGTGCATGTGTAGGTTTATGCATGTGTGATATTATTTGTGTTTATGTGGGTGCATGTTTATGTGTATGCATGAGTGTGTGTGTTTGTGTGTGCATGGATTGGCGTGAGTGTGTGTGTGCATTGGCATGAGTGCATGTGGATGTATAGGTACATGTGTGTGTGTAAGCATGTGTGGGAGAGTGTGTATGTGGGTGTGTGCATGCATGCATATGTGCATGTTTACATGTGTGTGTATGAGTATGTTTGTGTGTGTGCATGTGGGTTTGTGTGTGAATACCAACATGCACATGTGTGTATTTGTGCATGTGTGCACATTTGTGTGCATGTGCTTGTGCATGGTTGTCTTTGTGCATGTTTGTGTGTACGTTGGTGTATGTTTGCGTTTGCATGTGAGTTTGCATACTTGTTTGTGTTTTTGTGAGTGGGTGTGCTTTCATGTGTGTTTATGTGAAGGTATGTGTGTGAGCATGTGTACATATGTGAGTATGTCTGTGTATGTGCATGTTTGTGTGCACATGCATAACTGTGTGTTTGCTTGTGTGTATACATGTGCATGTAAGCATGTGTTTGTGTGTTCATGTATGTGTGTGCATGTGTTGAAGTGTATGTGTGTCTATGTATGTTAGTGTGTATGTGTGGGTGTTTGTGCATGCATGTGCATATGAGTGAAGTTTATTTGTGTGTGCATATATGTGTGTGTGCATGTGTATGTGTACATGTATCTATGTGTGTGTGTGTATCTTTGTGTGGGTGTTTGTGTATGCATGTGCTTGTTAGTGCAAGTATATGTGTGTGTGTGTACATGTCTGGTTATGTCAGTCAGTGTGTGTGCAGTTGTTTGTGTGTGTGTGCATTGTCATTTGTGAGTGTGCCTTTGTGTTTGTTTATGCATGTGTGTGGGTGTGCAACTGTATGCATATGTGTGCATGTGTTGGTGTCATGCATAGGTGTGTTTGTATGTGTGCATGTTTGTGTGCATATGTGTGCACTATGCATGCATGTGTGTGGATGTAGCTATGTGTGTGCATATGTGTGTGCATGTGTGTGTGTGTGTAAGTGAATGCTTGTGTGCCTACATGTTTAAGTGTATGTGTGCATTTGTTCTTCGTGTGTGTGTACGCATGTGTGTGAATGTGTGAGTGTGTTCATGTGCACATGTGTGTGCCATGTGCATGCATCTATATGTGTGTTTGTCTGTGAGTTCATTTGTATGTGTGTGTGTGCATGTGTGCATGTGCACATTTGCATGCATCTATTTGTGTGGATGCATTTGTGTGTGTGTGCTTGCATGTATTAGGGTGTGTATGTGTGTGTGCATTTGTGTGTGTTATGTCAATGCAATTGTGCATGTGTGCATCTACATGTACATTTTTAATTGCATGTGTACATTTGTGTTCATGCATGTGCTTATGAGTGGGTATGTGTATATGTTTGTGTGCATGCATGTGTGTGGATATGCATATATGCATGTGTGCATGTTCATGTATGTCTTTTCATTCATGTGAGTGTGTGTGCATGTGAATGATTATGTGTGCATGTGTGTGTGAATGTGTTTGAGCTTCTATGTGTGTATCTATGCTAGTGCATGTGCCTCTTTGTGTTTGTGCGGTATTGTCCACGTGTCTGTCTGTGTGTGTGTATTTTTGTCTGTCTGCTTGTACATTGTTTGTGTATCTACATGTGTATATGTGTTTTTTGTGTGTGTGTGCATGTGTTTGTGTGTGCTTCATTATTCTTGCATGTATAGGTGCCTCTGTATGTGTTTGCGCATTTGAGTAGGCATGTGTTCATCTATGTGCCTATGTATTTTAATTGTGTGCATTTGTGTGAGTGTGCAGGTATGTATGTGTGTGTGCACATGCATGTGCATGCTCCATTATAGCATATGCATATATGTGTGTGTACATGAGTGTGTGTATTTGTATATGTGTGTATATGTTACACCCCATATTTTCCTAGGCTGATTTTTGGCATATATATTTTTTTTTTTGCATATAGACAGCTCAGATCGTCCCATACCAACCTGAGTAGCCTACGAAAAACATAGGATATAACACATCATTACACACCTACTTTCCTTAACAATGTGGATCCCATCTCCCGGGTACACCGTCAAATCAGGTTCATGACTCCTGAATTAACAGATGGACTCGCGCAATGTTACTCCTACTAGACCCAATACTCCTAATCCATACCGATAGGAGAACCGGTCTAATAGAAGTTTGAACCCCCACGGTTAAGTTCATTAGTCATGTAATGACCTCACCATCAAAATAAAATACATAACATCTTCAGATAAAATATGGCACTCCACACACTATACCATCAAGATAATAGAGTAAAACAGTAGTGGAAACTACATTACAAGAATAAGATCCAAGTCCAACAAGTGCAATATTGTCCAACCAGATACATAAGTCAGAATCACCCTCACATAATACCTGACATATGAGAATAACAGTCTCACTGACAACATCCAACAGCAACAATCAACTAACTAGAATTTTTCAGATAATCACAGATCAGATATCCTCCACAAGCCTGCTGACCACGATCCCACCAAATCTGGTAGCGTCAAGTCTGCCGAGCCACTGAAAATATATAATAAGGAAATGAGCTACGCCCAGTAGGAAAGACAGCTAGTAAAACTCACATGCAAGAGAAGGATAATAGCAAGAGTATAAGAATACAGCATAACAATATATGGTGGATAGGCACTCTCAGTCCCAGACTCCGACCAACCACAGTCACCCCCAGTCACACCAAAGTAGCTCTCCTCTGGGCTTCCAGGTAGCGTGCCAGTGGGAACGCCCATCTCGAAACACGCATGGTGCCTAAGCACCCGACACCGCAGCGTCTCTCGTCAATCAATCTCCTGGAGACTATAGACAGATCCAGTCACAAAATCTCTAGCCCATGTGAGACACCCCTGCCACCCTAAGGCGCGCAGGCCTACACACTTGGCTAGCCACTGCGAGACACCCCTGCCACCCTCAGGCGCGCAGGCCTACACACATGGACCAGGAGAGATCGACTCAGCCACCGTCCCAAGGAGTCCTCTACCAACAACTTCCATAGAAGCTCATGCCCCTACATTCATTGTCAATTCTCTAACTCCAAGATTCGGCAACATATGTCCAGGTACGACAAGGCGCATACCAGTCCACATGTATACTGTGGAAGCTAAGTCTGAACCGCACAGTTACCTACCACAACTACCCTAAAACAACATATAGGGTCTATAGTAGTCCGGTCCAGTAGCCAATCCATAAAATATGCCCACACTGAGTAAACTGACTCAATCCATGCCGTTGCCATCAAAGCAACACAACTGTCAATTACTGACTGTTCTGGTAGCATCCATGTACCATACCTTTGTCTGACTGTTTCCAGCTGTACTATCATTATTGATAACATTTTTCCCCACTTCAGGCAATTTTTTCTTTACCCACGGATCTCCAAAATTTTCGAAATTTCTCATTTCCAAATTTTCTGATTTTTCTTGAATTTTTCCAAATATAAATAATCCCTAAACTCAATTATCGAATTTTCCTAAATTCGAAATATCAAATTCTGCATTTTATCCATTTTCCGAAATTCGGGATAATTTCCGAATTTAAAATTTTGCTATTCCACTATACCGCGCCGCACTTCCGTGAACCCGGTTCTCGCCGCCGGTTCGGTCTTCGCGCTGAGCCGAGAACCGCTTCTCACTGAACCGCGCCGAATCCCCTGAACCGGATCTCGCCACCGGTTTAGGCCTTCGCGCTGCACCAAACCCAGCCGGTCGAAGTTATTAATCCGAAATTCGGCCGACGCTTAATATATAATATTAATAATTAATATAATTATTCTCTTAATAAATCAACTAATCCCTAATTAACCCTTAATTCGTCTCCTTCCTTCGTCCGTCGTCCGCAAAACCCTAGCCGCCGCCATCGCCGACCAATACGATCCTTCCGTCGATTTCCGGCGACTGCGAACAAGGAGAACATGTTCGTACTATCCTAAAGTTCCAATAATGCCGCTAATTTACTAAGGTTTAAATCAAAATTTTCCCGAGCAATTTCGTCTAATCCACATGTTTGACAGTTCACGCAATTAAAATTCTAGCATTATACAATCACCTTCACGTGAATGAAATAACATATTCAAATCACAATGCTTGGTAACATTTCCAATTCGACGAACAAATTAATTTGTCCCGAAAAGAAAACCCTAACATGCTAATTCGATAATTTGCATAATCAATCCCAAGAATCACATCCGCATGCTCAGGTAGTAGTTTGCAAAATAATACATGTTTTAATTTGCTAAATATCTAATTTAAAATCTGAATTTCCTACCTCAAAGACGCCGGCGACGGTGAACCTCGTCCGCAGCTCGCCGCAGCTCCTCACCGAACGAACCCGGTATAAATCGACTCTCCTCGGTCCCGTGAATCTCCAGGCACAAAAAGCCCCTTGCCAGGCCGCCGGAATCACGCGCCGTACACCGGAAAACTTCCTCTCTATCGGTCGGTCGAATGAAACCCTAATCGATGTATTTCGCGAGGGTTTTATATTCCTGGCCGACACGGTGAAAACCCGTTACGCACCGTTGACACGCTTTCGACACGGTAAACACCCGATCAGCCGGTTCAATCCCAACCGTCGATCACGACCGTCCGATCCGCTTATCAGAACGCACGCGCAAACTCACTCGGCGACCGCCTCCGCCTCCGCTCGGTGCTCCGGAAAATCCCCAGAAATTTTCAGAAATTCCAATAGCCTCCAATTGAGCTCCTGGCTCATTCTACTGTCGATCTGAAATCATCCAAGCCAAAAATTAATTTATTAAAGAATAACATAAAAATTTTTACTGGGTATAACAATCTCCCCACCTTATCAGGAATTTCGCCCTCGAAATTCAGCAAGAAGTTCCGGCCACTTCTCTGCAACATCCTGCTCTAGCTCCCAGGTTGCCTCCCTTTCGTCATGTCTATTCCACAGCACCTTGACCATAGGAAATGACCTGTTCCTCAGCTGTCTGCTGCTCTCCTCGAGGATGCGAACTAGTAGTTCCACATAAGAAGAATCTGGTGTCACTTGCAAACCAGGAAGATCATCACTGATACAATGAGAAGGATCTGGCACATATCTCTTGAGATTCGAAACATGAAACACATTGTGAATCCCAGTTAGATGCTTAGGAAGTGCCAAACTATAAGCCACTTCACCAATCCTCTCTAGAATAGGATAGGGTCCAATGTAACGAGGTCGAAGCTTAGAAGGCTTCCCGAACCGGAATAGACCCCGCATAGGACTGATCTTCAGGAATACCCTATCTCCCACAGAGAACTCAACAGCTCTGTGCTTAGGATCATAATATTTCGTCTGGCGATCTTGCACAGTGCGAAATCTGTCCCGCAACCACTTGACTTCCGCTGTGGTCTCCTCCACAATCTGGCCCCACACTCTCCTGGAATCACCCTCCTCCCAACAAAGAGGAGATCTACACCGACGTCCATATAGTGCCTCGTAAGGTGCCATACCAATCGACGCCTGGAAGCTGTTATTGTACACAAACTCTACCAAGGGTAACCGTCTGGCCCAATCTGTTGAGTAAGTTTGTACGCTCAAGCGTAGCAAATCCTCCAAGGTCCGAATAGTCCGCTCAGACTGTCCATCTGTCTGAGGATGATAAGCAGTACTGAACTTCAACTGTGTACCCATGGCAGTGTGTAAGCTCCTCCAAAAATGTGATGTGAACTTGGCGTCTCTGTCAGAAATAATAGATCGGGGAATTCCATGCAATCTGACAATCTGCTGAATATATACCTCTACCAATTGTGCCGCTGAATCCGTCTTCTTAATTGATAAGAAATGGGCTGACTTGGTCAATCGATCCACGATGACCCAAATGGCGTCAAAACCTTGTCTGGTACGAGAAAGACCAGTTACAAAGTCCATAGTGATGTCATCCCATTTCCACTCCGGAATCGGCAATCTCTGCAACAATCCTCCAGGTCTCTGGTGCTCGACCTTAACTTGTTGACATGTAAGGCACTTCTTAACAAAAGCAGCAACATCTGCCTTCAAACCTCTCCACCAGAAAATACTCCTCAAATTCTTATACATCTTGACTTCTCCAGGGTGCATAGCCAAAGTTCCATAATGAGCCTCTCGAAGGATCCTCTCCCTGAACTCCTGATGTGATGGCACACACCAGCGACTCCTGAAAGTCAAAATGTCGTCTCTGAGAGCAAAGTCTCCTCCCAATCCCTACGATGGCAACTCAAACTTCTCCTTCAGCTCTTCATCACAACGCTGAAGATCACGCATCTCAGATAACCAGTCAGCCCGAATAGTCAACGAACTGAGTCTGTGAGCCAGTCTCTGAACAGACAACTGTTCCTGACATCTCTCAACATCCCAATCCAAGTCTGTTATAGAGTCGCAAGCTATCACAGTATGCACAACTGCGTGTCTGCTCAAGGCATCAGCCACTAGATTAGCCTTCCCCTCGTAGTAGTTTATTGTCAGTTCGTAATCTTTTATCAGTTCCAACCACCTCTTCTACCTCAAGTTCAGTTCCTTCTGAGTGAACAGATACTTAAGATTCTTGTGGTCGGAGAAGCAATCTATAGGAACTCCGTACAAATAATGTCTCCATATCTTCAAGGCAAAAATGACAGCAGCTAACTCCAAATCATGAGTGGGATAATTCTTCTCATGATCCTTCAGTTGCCTCGAAGCATATGCTATAACTCTACTATCCTGCATCAGTACGGCTCCCAAGCCTATATGTGAAGCATCAGTGTACATCTGATACGGCTTCTCCTGTGTAGGTAACATCAATACTGGAGCGGTGCTAAGCCTCTGCTTCAGCTCTAGGAAACTGTTCTCACAACTCTCTGACCACTCAAAAGATTTTCCCTTCCGGGTCAACTGTGTTAGTGGAGCGGCCAGTCTAGAAAAGTGAGGAACAAATTTCCTATAGTATCCAGCCAAACCAAGGAAACTCCGGATCTCAGTGACAGAAGATGGCTGTTTCCAATCCATAATAGCTCGTATCTTGCTAGGATCAACAGCCACGCCTTCTGCACTGACAATGTGTCCCAAGAATGCTACTGAGTCCAGCCAAAAGGAACACTTGGAGAATTTTGCATACAGCTCATTCTCCCGCAACTCTGTAAGCACAGTCCTCAACTGATCTGCATGTGTTTCCCTATCTCTGGAATAAATCAATATATCATCTATAAAGATGATCACAAACCGATCCAGAAAGGCATGAAACACTCGATGCATCAGGTTCATAAATACTGCTGGTGCATTAGTCAATCCAAAAGGTAACACTGTGAACTCGTAATATCCATATCTAGTACGGAATGCTGTTTTGGTTACATCAGAATTTCTAATCCAGATCTGGTGATAACTCGAGCGTAAATCAATCTTGGAGAACACAGTTGCTCCCTGAAGCTGATCCAACAAATCATCGATGCGTGGTAAAGGGTATCGGTTACGAATAGTAACCTTATTCAATTCCCTATAATCCACACACAGCCTCATACTACCATCTTTCTTCTTGACGAATAAGACAGGGGCACCCCAAGGTGAACAATTGGGGCGTATGAGTCCCTTGTCTAATAAGTCCTATAACTGAGTCTTCAACTCTGCTAGCTCGGCTGGAGCCATCCTGTAAGGAGCTCTAGCAATAGGAACTACTCCGTCCTCCAAATCAATCGAAAACTCCACTTCCCTAGCTAATGGAAGTCCAGGCAGCTCCTCTGGAAAAACCATAGGGAAGTCTCTCACCACTGGAATATCTAACATAGGGGTAGTGGTGGCTTGGCTATCAGTCACATAGGCCAACCAACCAGTACAACCCTTACTTACTAACCTCTCCGCCTGAAGAACTAAGATCAGGGGAATCTGCCTGTTCAGACCAAAGTATATCACATCCCCCGAACCAGGCACTCTGATCCTGACCTTCTTCTCCCACAATCTAACACCACTGCATGGTAGCACAACCAATCCATTCCCAAAATGATGTCGAACTCTGCTAGTGGCACACATATCAACTCTGTCACGAACTCGTGTCCACTAATCAGAATAGATCCGTCAATCTTCTGAACAGTGGGAATCTCTTTCCCATCAGGAAGCCTAACCAATAAGGGTTCCTTCAAGTAACCCTTGGATCCTGATATTGGATTCCAGATCCTCTCAGCAACAAAAGAATGAGATGTACCAGTATCAAACAAAGTCATGCACTGCACGTTGCTAAAATAAAGCATACATGTGATCACCTCTGGTGACTCTGAAGCCTGCTGCCGAGTCAGTGCAAACACTCTGTGCTGTCCCCCAGATGAACCAACCGGTCCTGTGATCCTCTGTTTCTTCAACTCTGGGCAGTCGCACTTCTTGTGTCCGGGCTGTCGACAATGGTAGCAGATAATCCCCCCAGTCCGGGTACCTGTCTGCTGCCCTGGTCTCTCAGAGATAGGTCGTGGCTGGACCACGCCCTTCTGAGTACCACGGTGATCTCTGTGTCTCTTGTCCTTTTTGTTTTGTTGGACATTTCTGAATTCCTTCCTCATGTTGTGAGTCTCCCTCTGGGCCTCCATCCGGGTGTCAATAAGCTCAACGGATCTCGCAGCCTCCACCAAGTCACGAAACCTGGCAAACCGACTCACAACTAGCTGGCGCTGCAGCATAGGACGAAGTCCCTCCAGGAACATCTCATATCTGCGCTCCTCAGAAGGCACCAGCTCTGCGGCGTACCTCGCCAGATAAGTGAACCTCGATAAGTAATCGTTCACTGACATCTGGCCCTGCCTGAGTTGTATAAGTTCCCTCCTGAACTGAGACATGGCAGAAGCCGGAATGTAGCACTCCCTGAATGCCTCAACAAAGTCTTCCCATGCTATCTCACTGTTCTGGGCCTCCCCAAACATGGTGCGCCGCTAGCCTCTCCACCAGGTAGCAGCCTCTCCCTCCAATACTAGAGCAGCAAGTACTACCCTCCTATCGAATGGACATCCCAAGGCATCAAATAGCTCAAGCATATGAGCCATCCAGTCATCTGCCACCGCTGGGTCAGCCGACCCACTGAAGCTCCGCGGACGCAACCGCATGAAGGCATCGATCCAACGATCCACGGCTGGCTCAACTGGCAATGCTGGGCTCGTCTCTGGGGTTGGAGTAGTAGATACAGGTCTGCCTCTAGCTGCTCCACGAGCGGAAAGTCTCCTGGTACCAGCCATACTGTCAAAAGCAACTAATCTGGCATTAGAATCGTCATTTGGCAATTGGCATATGGACTACTATAGTAAACAAAAGAATCCACAGTTCTCCCCACCTTGGGTTGAACTCCTATATATGTCTGGCCCCGCTATCCTCACCTAGGGGTCTGATATGTCTAGCCCCACTATCTTAACCTAGGGCTCTGATACCACTCCTGTTACACCCCATATTTTCCTAGGCTGATTTTTGGCATATATATTTTTTTTTTGCATATAGACAGCTCAGATCGTCCCATACCAACCTGAGTAGCCTACGAAAAACATAGGATATAACACATCATTACACACCTACTTTCCTTAACAATGTGGATCCCATCTCCCGGGTACATCTTCAAATCAGGTTCATGACTCCTGAATTAACAGATGGACTCGCGCAATGTTACTCCTACTAGACCCAATACTCCTAACCCATACCGATAAGAGAACCGGTCTAATAGAAGTCTGAACCCCCACGGTTAAGTTCATTAGTCATGTAATGACCTCACCATCAAAAATAAAATACATAACATCTTCAGATAAAATATGGCACTCCACACACTATACCATCAAGATAATAGAGTAAAACAGTAGTGGAAACTACATTCAAGAATAAGATCCAAGTCCAACAAGTGCAATATTGTCCAACCAGATACATAAGTCAGAATCACCCTCACATAATACCTGACATATGAGAATAACAGTCTCACTGACAACATCCAACAGCAACAATCAACTAACCAGAATTTCTCAGATAATCACAAATCAGATATCCTCCACAAGCCTGCTGACCACGATCCCACCAAATCTGGTAGCGTCAAGTCTGCCGAGCCACTGAAAATATATAATACGGAAATGAGCTATGCCCAGTAGGAAAGACAGCTAGTAAAACTCACATGCAAGAGAAGGATAATAGCAAGAGTATAAGAATACAGCATAACAATATATGGTGGATAGGCACTCTCAGTCCCAGACTCCGACCAACCACAGTCACCCCCAGTCACACCAAAGTAGCTCTCCTCTGGGCTTCCAGGTAGCGTGCCAGTGGGAACGCCCATCTCGAAACACGCATGGTGCCTAAGCACCCGACACCGCAGCGTCTCTCGTCAATCAATCTCCTGGAGACTATAGACAGATCCAGTCACAAAATCTCTAGCCAATGTGAGACACCCCTGCCACCCTAAGGCGCGCAGGCCTACACACTTGGCTAGCCACTGCGAGACACCCCTGCCACCCTCAGGCGCGCAGGCCTACACACATGGACCAGGAGAGATCGACTCAGCCACCGTCCCAAGGAGTCCTCTACCAACAACTTCCATAGAAGCTCACGCCCCTACAGTCATTGTCAATTCTCTAACTCCAAGATTCGGCAACATATGTCCAGGTACGACAAGGCGCATACCAGTCCACATGTATACTGTGGAAGCTAAGTCTGAACCGCACAGTTACCTACCACAACTACCCTAAAACATCATATAGGGTCTATAGTAGTCCGGTCCAGTATGTCAATCCATAAAATATGCCCACACTGAGTAAACTGACTCAATCCATGCCGTTGCCATCAAAGCAACACAACTGTCAATTACTGACTGTTCTGGTAGCATCCATGTACGTTACCTCTGTCTGACTGTTTCCAGCTGTACTATCATTACTGATAACATTTTTCCCCATTTCAGGCAATTTTTTCTTTACCCACGGATCTCCAAAATTTTCGAAATTTCTCATTTCCAAATTTTCTGATTTTTCTTGAATTTTTCCCAATATAAATAATCCCTAAACTCAATTATCGAATTTTCCTAAATTCGAAATATCAAATTCTGCATTTTATCCATTTTCCAAAATTTGGGATAATTTCCAAATTTAAAATTTCGCTATTCCACTATACCGCGCCGCACTTCCGTGAACCCGGTTCTCGCCGTCGGTTCGGTCTTCGCGCTGAGCCGAGAATCGCTTCTCACTGAACCGCGCCGAATCCCCTGAACCGGATCTCGTCACCGGTTTGGGCCTTCGCGCTGCACCAAACCCAGCCGGTCGAAGTTATTAATCCGAAATTCGGCCGACGCTTAATATAAATATTAATAATTAATATAATTATTCTCTTAATAAATCAACTAATCCCTAATTAACCCTTAATTCGTCTCCTTCCTTCGTCCGTCGTCCGCGAAACCCTAGCCACCGCCATCGCCGACCAATACGATCCTTCCATCGATTTCTGGCGACTGCGAACAAGGAGAACATGTTCGTACTATCCTAAAGTTCCAATAATGCCGCTAATTTACTAAGGTTTAAATCAAAATTTTCCCGAGCAATTTCGTTTAATCCACATGTTTGACAGTTCACGCAATTAAAATTCTAGCATTATACAATCACCTTCACGTGAATGAAATAACATATTCAAATCACAATGCTTGGTAACATTTCCAATTCGACGAACAAATTAATTTGTCTCGAAAAGAAAACCCTAACATGCTAATTCGATAATTTGCATAATCAATCCCAAGAATCACATCCGCATGCTCAGGTAGCAGTTTGCAAAATAATACATGTTTTAATTTGCTAAATATCTAATTTAAAATCTGAATTTCCTACCTCAAAGACGCCAGCGACGGTGAACCTTGTCCGCAGCTCGCCGCAGCTCCTCACTGAACGAACCCGGTACAAATCGACTCTCCTCGGTCCCGTGAATCTCCACGCACAAAAAGCCCCTTGCCAGGCCGCCAGAATCACGCGCCGTACACCGGAAAACTTCCTCTCTATCGGTCGGTCGAATGAAACCCTAATTGATGTATTTCGCGAGGGTTTTATATTCCTGGCCGACACGGTGAAAACCCGTTACGCACCGTTGACACGCTTTCGACACGGTAAACACCCGATCAGCCGGTTCAATCCCAACCGTCGATCACGACCGTCCGATCCGCTTATCAGAACGCACGCGCAAACTCACTCGGCGACCGCCTCTGCCTCCGCTCGGTGCTCCGGAAAATCCCCAGAAATTTTCAGAAATTCCAATAGCCTCTAATTGAGCTCCTGGCTCATCCTACTGTCGATCTGAAATCATCCAAGCCAAAAATTAATTTATTAAAGATTAACATAAAAATTTTTACTGGGTATAACAGTATACATGTGCGTGAATGTGTATGTGTGCATATATGCATTTGTATTTCTGTGTTTGCATGTGTGTGTGCCTTTGTGTGTATATGCATATATGTGTGGATGAGTTTGCAAGTATATATGCATGTTTAAGCATGTGTGTGTCCATGTGAGAGTGAGTGTGCATGTGTGTGTGCACATTTGTGTGAGTGTTCAAACATGCATGTGTGTCCATGTAAAATTGAGCATGTATATGTGTGAATCAATGTACATGTGTGCATATATGTGTACGCATATGGGTGTGCATGCATGTGCACATGTATTTATGTTTGTGTGCATGCATGTGTCTGCATATATTTTTGTGTTTTTGCATGTGTGCATCCATCTACATGTTTGTGTGTTTGAGCATGCATGTGTGTGTGTGTGT
Organism: Vanilla planifolia; assembly: GCA_023846275.1. Taxonomy (NCBI): domain Eukaryota; kingdom Viridiplantae; phylum Streptophyta; class Magnoliopsida; order Asparagales; family Orchidaceae; genus Vanilla; species Vanilla planifolia. The sequence continues at coordinate 20,550 of JAIUJO010000941.1, read as the reverse complement.
GCTAGTGTGTTTATGTGAATGTATGTGTGTGTGTGTGTGTGCATGTGTTTATGTGTATGCAGATGTGTGTATATATGTACTTGTATGTGTTTATGTGTATGCAGATGTGTGTATATATGTACTTGTGTGCATGCTTATGTATGTTTGTGTGTGTTGTTTTTTCATGCATATGTGTGCACATATGTGTGTATGTGCTAGTCTAAGACTATGTGTGTGTGTACGTGCATGGGTACACATGTGTGCGGTTGTGACTATATGTCTTGTGCATGTGTGTACCTATATTTGTTTATGTGTGTGTGCCTGTAATGGTGCTTGTGTGTATGTGTGCAGGTGCTTTATGTAGGTGAATGTATTTGCATGTCTACGAATGTTTATGTATGTGTGCATATATACAAGTATTTGTGTGAGCATGTGTTCATGCATGTGTGCATTTATATACATGTGATGTGTGTGTATAGGTGTATGTGCAAGAGCATGTGTGCATTTTGTGTTGACATGCATTTATATGCATGCGCTCATGCTTGTGTGTCTTTATACTTATGTACAAGTGTATACATGTTCATGTGCACATGTGTCTGTGTGTGCATATATGCATGTGAGCATGTAGCATTAGCATGTATCAACATGTGCATTTGTATATGTGTATTTGTGTTATGAGTGTTTGTTTTTTTATGTGTGAGTGTGGATGTGTGTGCATACACTTGTGTGTGTGCATGAACTTGTGCATGTAGATGTGTTTGTGTGTGTGTATTTGTATGCATGTGCATGCATTTGTGTGCATGTGTATGTGTGCATGGGTGTGTTTGCATTAGTGCTTGTGGTCAAACAAATGTGTGTGTTTTTTGTGTTCACTTGTTCTTATGTGTTTCCACATATGTGTGTGAGAGTGTGCAAGCATTCGTGCATTTGTGCATGTGTGTGCATATATGTGTGTGTTTGTGTGTATGCATGTTGGAGTGCAAGTATGTCTATGTGTGTGTTTTTTATGTGTGTATGTGCGCATGTCTAGGAGTGTGCATCTGTGTGCTATATATGCACGTGTGTGTGTGTAAGTATATGAGTATCTGGGTGCATCTTTGTGTTAATGTGTGTATGCATTTGTGCATATATGTTTGTATGCATGTGCATGCATACATGTGTGTGTCTAGGTTGTGCACATGTGCATGTGTTCCTACGCACATGTGTGCTTGTGTTCCTACACATGCAATGGCATATATGTGCATGTGTGTGTGTGAGTATTTATGCATGTTTGTGTCTGTGCATGGGTGCAAATATTCATGTCTATATGTATAAGTCTATGTGGCTGCATGTGTACAAGTGCGAACATGTGCATGTATGAATGTGTGCATGTGATTATGTGTATGCACATGTGATTATTTGTGAGTGCATGTGTACGTGTGTGTGTATGCATGTGCATGCATGTATTTTTGTGCAAGCATGTGTGCACAATTAAATATGCATGTATATGTACATGTGTGTGTCTGTTTAGTGGTTGATGTGTGCATGCCTATGTGTGCATGGACGTGTGTGTGCACACTTGTGTGTATCAGTGTATGTGTTGTGTGTGTGTGCATATTTGTGTGCCTTTTTGAGCCTTTTTGTACATATGTAATTGTGTGTGTGTGTATGCTGTGTGCACATATACACGTGTGTGTGTTTTTTTTGTCTGCGTGTGTGCACATGAGCATGTGTGTGTGTGTGGGTGTGTCTGCGTGTGTATGTTTTTTGTGCAAGTTTGTGTGCACGCATGTTCCTATTTATTGTAAGCTTGCATGTGTGTGTTTATGCATTTGTGTATGTGTGTGGGCACATCCATGTATGCATGTGCATACGTGTGTCTATGTATGCCTTTTAGCTTGCATATGTGTATGTTTATGGATATGCATATCTATTTGTATGTGTACTTGTATGAATGTATGTGGAAGTGTGTGTGCAAGCTTGTGTTTGTATGTGAGTGTTCATTTGTGTGCGTATGAGTGTGCAAGTGTGTGTATGTATCCATGTGTTTTTGTGCATGCATGTGTGTGCATGTGCATCTCTGGGTGCATGTCTAGGTGCATATGTGTCCATTTTTGTGAGCCTATCTTCAGGCACGTGTGTGCATATGCCTTTGTTTGTGTGTGTGAGCAAGTGTGTATATATGTACTTGTGTGTGTTGGTGTGTGTGTATATGTTATTGTGTCAATTTGTTAGTGCATGTGTGTGTGTGTATGTAGATGTGTGTGTATGTATGTTTATGTTTATTTTATTTCTTATGTGTGCCTACATGTGTATGTTTGTCTATGTTTTTATGTGCATCGGCATGTGTGTACATGTGTTTGTGTGCTATGTGTGCATGTAACTACTTATATGCATGTGCATAGGTGTTGTTGTGCTTGTGTGTGTGTGTGCACTTGTGTGTGTTTTTGCACATTTATGTGGATTTCTATGAATGTGTTTCTATATGTGTGTTTGTCTATATGCATGCATGCAAGTTTGTATGCATGTTAGTGTGTGTATGTGTGCATGTGCTTGTATTTGCATGTGTGTGTGCATGTACATGTCTGTGTGTGTTCCTCTATTTTTGCATGTTTCTTGTTGCATATGTGTGTATATGTGTGTGTGCTTGTGCATGTGTGTACATGTGTGAGTGTGTTTGCATGCATGTGTATACATGTGTTCATGTGTATGTTTGTTAGTTTATGTGTGGGTCAATGTGCATGACTATGTTTGGGGGGGTGTGTTAAATATGTGTGTGGGTGTGTGATTATGTGCTTGTCTATGTGATGCATATACATGTTTGTGTGTGTGTGTGTGTTTGTGTGATTATGTGTATTCATGTGTATTGGTGTTTGTGAGTGCACACATGTGTGTGTGTGTGCATGAGTATATGTGTGTGCAAGTGCTTATATGTGTGTTTTTGTGAGCACATGTGTTTGTATGGGTACATTCATGTGTGTGTGTGTGTGCATGTGTATTATTTGTGTATGTGCACATGCATGTGTATGTCTGTGTTTGTGCATTTGTGTGCGTGCATGAGTGAGTGCGCATTCATGCATGTCTTTTGTATTAGTGTGTCGCATATGTGTATGCAGATACTTTTGTGTGTTTGTGCATGTATGAGCCACTACATGCGTGTGTGAGTATGTGTTAGCATGTGTGCTTGCATGTGCTTGTTTTTGTTGTTCCATGTACGTACGTGCTCATGTGTATCTATGTGGGCATGTGTATGGCTATATGTGTGTGTGCATAGCTGTACATGGGTGTGCATGTTTGTGCACATGTGTGTGTTTGCTTGTTTGCATGTGTGAGTGATTTTGGGCATGTGTGTGCATTCCTATGTGTTTGTGTGTTCATACAAGCATGTTTATTCATATAGATGGGTGCATGTACATGTGTGTATGTAAATTTATGCATGTGTGTGTGCATGCATGGGTGTATGTGTGTGTGTATGTGTGTGTGAGTGTTTTTGTGCATAGTCAAGTGTGTGTGTGTGTGTTAGCATGTTTTTCTATGCTCATGTAAGCATGTGAGTGCATGATTGTGTGTGTGTGCATGAGTGTGTGTACATGCATTTGTGTGTGCTTGTTTGCATTTGTTCAGGTGTTTGTGTGTGCATGGAATTGCACATGTATGTGTGTGCATGCATGTGTATATGCATTTGTGTGTGGTTGTGTGTGCTACAGCATGTGTATGTATGTGTGCATATTTGTGTGCATACATTTGCATGCATATGGATGTGTGTGCATCTTCTGCATGGGTGCATGTCTCTATTCATACAAGTATGGATGTGCTTGTTTGTATGGGCGTGCATGCATATGCTTGTTTGTGTTTGTGCCTGTGTGCTAGCATGTGTATATTTGTGAATTCTTACATGTTTGTTTAGACACACGTGTATGTGTGCACATGTGCATATGTGCATACTTTTGCATGCGTGTGCATGTGTGCAAGCATGTGTTTGGGTGTACATGTGTTATCTAGTCCATGTGCCTGTGAGTGAGTGCTATCACATGTGCTTGCATGTGCTAGTTCATGTAGTTGTGTGTATGTCTTTGTGTGTGTGTGTGTGTGTGTCTGTTCATGCATTTGAGTGTGTGCATATTGGTATATATGTCACTGTGCATGCGCATGTGCATGTGTGTGCATGGGTGTGTAAGTCGATGTGCATATGTGTGCTTGCTTGTTTGCATGTGTGTTCCTTTGGGTGTGAGTGTTTTTATTATGTGTGTTTGTGCACATGTATGCATTTCTTTCTATGTGAAGATATGTGTGTGTGCATACGTGCATGTTTCTATGTGTGTGGGTGTGTATGCATGTGCATGCCTCATGTGTGTGCATGTGTGAGTGGTCGAGTGTGTGTGTGTGCATATGTATGTACGTGTATATTTGTCATTAAGTGTGTGTGTGTGTGTGAGCATGTTTGTTTATGCTCATATAGGCATGTGTGTGGGTGCATTTGTGTGTGTGTTTGTATCCTACTGTGTGCCTATTTTCATTTGTGTTGGTGTGCATGCTTGTGTGTGTAATATGTTTATATGTGCTTACATTTGTGCATGTGTGTGTGCATGCATGTTTGTTTCCTTGCATATGTGTGTGTGTACATGTGCATATGTGTGTCTACACATGTATGTTCTAATGCATATGTGTGTGTGGTCTTCAGCTTGCATGTGTGTGCGTGTGCATTCATGTGTGTGTTATATGCGTGCATTTGTTTATGTGCATATGCATACACATTGATATGCACATGTTTTTATATTTATTTGTGTGAATAGGTGTATGTGTGTGTGTGTATTCATGCATGTGCACATGTGTGCGTGTATGTTCATTTGTGTGTCTATGTTTGTGTGTGTATCCATGTGTGGTTGTGTGTGTTTGTGTGTGCTTTAATGTGTGTGTAGGTGTGAGCATGTGTAAGCGTGCGCATGTGAGTATGAGTATGCATGTGTGTCTATATATGTGTGTGTTTGCATGTGCATTGCATGCATTTGTGTGCAAGTGCGTTTGTGTTTGTCTATGTGCACATGTGTGCAAATTGTTTGTGTGTGTCTATGTGCACATGTGTGCATTCGATTATGTGTGTGTGTGTCTGCATGTGATTATACAAGCATGTGTGCATGTATGCAGATGCAGTTGCATGTGTGTCTGTATTTGTATGCATTAGTGTGTGTGTGTGTGTGTGAAAGTGAGTGTATGTGTTTAGGTGTGCATGTGCGTATGTGTGTGTGTGCAATTGTATCCAATCATTTTCTTGTGTGTAAGTGTATGTGCACATCAATGTGCATGCATGTGCATTTATGCATTTGCGTTTGTGTGTGTGTGTGTATAAATTTTAGTGCATTTGTGAGTGTGCCTTTATGTATGTGTTTTAGTATGTATGTATGTGTGCATGTATTTTCAATTGAGCTTATGTGCTTGTAGGCATGCCCATGCATTTGAGCTTATGGGTGACAAAGTATGTGTGTGCATATTCATGTGTGTATTTGCATGTGTATGTACATGTGCATGTGTGTTTGGGTGTGTGCATGCATGCACACATAGATGTGTGTGTATGTATGTGCAATTGTGCTTATGTGCAGGTATACATGTGTGAGCATATGCACATGTGTGGGTCTGTGTATTCGTGTGTGCACATTGCCATACATTTGTGTCTTGTGTGTTTGTGTGTGTCTCCATGTGTGTCACTAACAGTGAATGTGAGTGTATGTATGTATGTGTATATTTGTATGTACATGTTTGTGCATGTTTTTCTTTTCATGTATATCAGTGTATATGTGTGCACAAGTGCATGGATGTGTGTGTTTGTGTGTGCGTGGGTGCATTTGGGTGAGTGTGTGTGGGTGCGTGCCTGTTTGGGTATGACTGGGTGTTGGTGTGCATCTTTTTGTGCATACATGTATGTGTACGCATGTGCACATACACATGTGTATGTGTGTATGCATCTTTTTATGTGCCTGTCTTTGCACATGTGCATGCATTGGTGTATGCATATTGGTGTGTTTGTTTATTTCTTTATACATGTGTGTGCCTTCATGTGTGTGCATGTGTGTGTGTGATTGCATGCTTGTGAACTTGTGTGTCTACTAATGTGCATGTGTGTATGCAAGCATGTGTATTTTTTAGTGTTTGTTTGCATGAGCAGGCATGTGTGTGTGTGCGTATGTGCATGTGTGTGCAAATGTGAATGTGTGTGTCTGTACATATGTGAGAGTGCATGTTTGTGTACATGTGATTATGTGTGCCTTTTTGTTTGTTATGCTTGCATGTGTGCATGTGTGTAGGTGTGTATGCATGAGTGCCTATGTGCATGCTCATGTGTATATGCTTGTGTGTGTTTGAATGTGTCAATGTGTGCTTATGTATGAGTGTGCATGTGCTTGCATGTTTCTATGTGAGTGCATGCATGTGTGTGCATGGGTGTGTGTTGGTACATGTGTGTGTGTCTGTGTGCATACATATTCAACTATGTATATTTTATTGTGCTTGAGCATAATTAGACATGTGTGTGTGTATGTGCTTAGTCTATGTCAACACCATGTGTGCATGCAAGTGTATGTGTGTACATGCATTTGTGTGTAGGTTTATGTATGTGCTTGCATGTGTGATTGTAGGTGTGTACATGTGTGTGGGAGTGTGTATGGGTGTGTGATTATGTGTGAATGCATGTGTGTGTGGATGAGTGCTTGAGTGCATGTGTGTGTTCATGTGTGTTGGCGTGCGCTGTGGTTATATGCATGCATGCATGCTTGTGTATGTGTGTGTCTATGTGAGTGTGCATGTGAGTGCTTATGCATGTGTGTGTTTTCTTGTGAATGTAGATCCATTTCTCTGTGCTTTTGTATGTGTGCATGCACATACTTTTATGTGTTTTTGTGCATGTTTTTGTTCGCATGTGTGTATATATGATTGTCAAGTCTACGTATGTGTGATTGTGTCAACATGTGTGTTTGGGTGCATGCATTGTGCCCTTGTGCATGCTAGTGTGTGTACATATGTGTGTGCATGACAATCCTCATCTATGCATCTATGTGTGTGTGTATATATGTGCATGTACGCGTGCATGTACATGAGTATGTGTGTGCGCATGTGTAAGCATTTGTGTGTGTGCATGTGTGTTTGAATGTATTTTTGCACATGTACATGTGTGCTAGTGTGTGTGGACATGTGTTTGACATATGCATCTATATGTGTGTGCTTGTGCACAAGTATGTGTGCATGTGTGTGTGTACATTTGTGTGTTCATGTTTATGTGTGCATATGTGTGTGCATGCATGCATCTATGAGCATGTGTGTGCATGTCTATGCAAATCTACATGTGTGTTTGTACAGGCTTGTGTGTAAGTGCATGAATGTGTATCTGTGCTTGTGTTTGTGTGCATGTTCATGTCTTTCTATGAGTGCATGCATGTTTTTGGGAATATACATGTGTTTTTTTATTAATGTTTTCGTAAGTACATCAAACTTTGTGTCTATGTTTTGAGCCTACATGTGGGTGCATGTATGTCTGCTTGTGCATTTGTGTGCATGTGTTGTTATGGGTGTGTGCATGCATGCGTGTGTGCATTGATACGTGTGACTATATATATGTGTGTGTGCGCTTGTGCATGTAACTATGTGTGTAGGTGCATTTGAGTGTGCCTATGTGTGTGCAAGTGCATACATGTCTATATGTGTACATGCATGTGTAAGGGGTGTATATGGGTGTGTGAGTGTGTGTTTTAATGTTTGTGTGTGCTTGTGTGAGTGTGTGGTGCAAGTATGTGTGCATAGATGCATGTGTGTATGTGTGCTTGTATATGAGTGCGAGTGTGAGTGTAGGTGAGTGTGCATGGGTGCATGCTTGTGTGTGTGTCATGCGAATGTGCAAGCATATGTGTGTGTTTGTGGCTAGAACTTTGCGAGTGAGTGTGTGTGTGCAAGTGCACGAGTGTGTGTGTGTTTGTGTGTGAATATTTTTTTGCATGCATGTGCACATGTCTATGTAAGCATTTGTGCTTATGTATGTTGTGTCTGCATGTGTATGGGTGGTGTGCACATGTGAGTGTGTATGCGCATGCTTGTGCATATATGTAAATGCATGCATGTGCATGTGTGTGTGGATGCGTATGTACCTATGTGAATGCATGTGTGTGCATGCATGTGCGTGTGGGTGCACATGCATGTATGGTTACATGACTCCATGTGTGTCTATTCTTGCATGTGTCTATTTTTGTTCATGTGTGTATGTGTGTGTGAGTGGTGGCTTATGTGTATTCATGTGACCATGTAAGTGCATATGGGTGAGTATGTGTGTGCATGTAGATTTTTGCACATCTATCCGTGTGCATGTGTGTGTGTATGCTTTATGTGTGTGTATGTGTGTGCATATGTGTGTATTCTTATATGTGTGCATGTGCATTGGTGTGGTTAAGTGTGCGTGGGTGTGGTTGTACATGTGTACTAATGTGCTTGTGTGTGTGAGTGGGTGCATGTGTATGCAAGTTTGTGTGTGCACATTTGAGTGTGGGTGTGAGTGTATGTGCATGTTTTTTTGTGTGGCTATGTGCACATGTTCTTGCATGTTTGTGTGCATGTGTGGATGCTTTTGTTTACTTTTTTGCATGCTTGTGTGTGTTGTGCAAGCCTACTTGTGCATGTTTGTGGGTTCTATATGTGTGTGTGTGCATGAATATGTTTGTTTGAGTGTATTTTATGTGTGTGGTTGCATGCATGTATATGTGTGTATGCATAATAGTTCCTCTTTTTGTATGTGTGTGTATGTTTTGCATGTGTATGTGTAAGTGATTGTTTTTGTATGCATGTGCATGTACATGTATGTGTGCGTCTACATGCATGTGCATTTGATTACATGTGTGTGTAAAAGAGTGTGTGTGTCTATGCGTGTATGTGTATCTGGGTTTGTATGTATATGTGAGTGTATATGTGTCTGTGTGTGTGTGCATGGACATATATATCTATGCATGTGTGTGAGTGGGTGCATGTGTGTACATAGACATACACATGTGTGTGTGTGAATGCATGTATAAGCTTGTGTTCATGTTTGTCTTTGTGGTGTGGGTGGGTGTTTTTGTGTTTGCATAAGTGTGTGCAGGTGCATATGAGTGCTCGTGTGTGTGTGTGTGTGTGTTTGTGTGTATACATGGGCACATGTGTGCATATCTATGTCTTTGTGAGTGCTAATGTGTGTGTTTGCATACGTTTGACTTTGTGTAAGTGTGTATGTGTACATATGTGCTTATGTGTGTGCATGTGCATATGTATTTGTGTGTGTACTAGTGCACACACATGTGCATGCTTGTATCCATGTGTGTGTGCGTACGTGCATGTTTATGCGTGTGTATGTGCTTGTGTGTGTTGCATGTGCATGTTTTTATGTGTGTTTGTGTGCATACGAGTGTGAGTTTATGTGCTTGTGAGTGTGTGTTTGTGTATGTGTATGCTTATTTGTGTATATGGCTGCTTGTGTGTCTGTGCATGTGTGTATGTGTTCATCGTTTGAGTACTTGAATGTGTGTGTGTACATGTGCATGTGTGTGTGTGCATGCTTATGTGTGTGTTTTTAATGCATGTGTGTGCATGTGTAGCTTTTTTATTTTTGTGCCTATGTGTGTGCTTGTTATGTGCGTGCATGGGTGTGTATGTTTTTGTGCATGTATATTTTTACTTTTGAGTGCATGTTTTTGTGCATACATGTGTGTGTGCCTGTATTCATATCTGTGCATATGTGTGTGTGTTTGTGTGTGTGGGTGTGTGTGCACTCATGCGTGCATGTGTTTGTGTTTTTGTGTGCATGTTTATAGGATTGTGTATGTGTGTGTGCATGTTATGTGCAAGTGCATGTGAGTGTGAGTGTAGCATTTATGAGTGTGTGCATGCACCTCAGTGTGTGTGTGTGTGTGGTTGTGCATCCATGCATGTGTTTGTGCATTTATGAGTCTATACATGTTTGCAAGCATGTGCATGTGTATGTATCTTCATGGATGGGTGTGTGCATGTGTTTAGGTGAATGTGTGCATGCAACTGAGCATGTGTATGTGTCTGTGTATGCATGCATGCATGTGTGTCTATGCATATGGGTATGTGTGCATGCTTGTAGGTGTTTGCATATGTGTGCTTATGTGAGTGAGTGTGAGTTTGTGTATGTACATGTGCATGTGTGTGCATAGGTATGTGAGTGTGTACATGTGTGTGCATGTGTGGGTGTTTATGTGCATGTATGTATATGAGTAGGTGCCTATGCATGGATGTGTGTGTGTGAGAGTGAATCGATACACATGTGTGGGTGCATGTGCATGTGTGTGCATGGGTGTGCATGCATCTGTGTGTACATTTCCATGCATATTTGTGTGTTTGTTCCTATGGTCATTTATGTGTGTTTGTATATGCATGTGTGCGTGTGCATACATATGTGTATGTGCATGCTTGTTTACATGTGTGTCTGTACATGTTTGTGTTATGTGTATGTTTGTGTTATGTGTTTGTGTATGTTTGTGTTTCCTTGGGTGTTCACGTGTATTGCACGTGTATATATGTATAAGCATATCTATGTGTGTGTGTGTGTGTGCAGGTGTATAGACACACACTTTTGTGCTATCATGTATGTGGATGCATTTGCTTGTGGGTAAGTGTTTGTGTGTGTGCGTGCACATATTTGTATGTATTTGAATTTTTGGGATTGTGCATGAATTCAAACACGTATGTTTGTAAGTGAGTGTGTATGTGGTCATGTGTGTATGTCTACATATGTGTGTTTGCATGCATGTGTGTGAGCATGCATGTAGGTGTGTTTATGTATGCATGTCTTTGCATGTGCATGTGTCTATATGTGTGCCTATACTTTTGTGTGTTTGTGTGCATATTCTTTTTGTGTGTGTATATGTTTATGAATGTGTGTGTTTGTGTGTACATGTGCATGAGTTCATGCATGCATACATTTATGCTTACGTGTGTGTTTGTATGTGCATGTGAGTGTGGTTGTGTGTGTGAGTGCATCTATGTGTATTTGTGTCCATACATTTGTGTTTTATATAATCATGCAAGCACATATATATGTTGGTGTGGGTGTTTGGGTGTGCATGCATGCATTTGTGTTAGTCATAGTATGTGTGCATGTATGCATATCTATGTGCATGTTCCCTGTCTCTATGTGCATGCAATTATGTATGCTAGAAGCAAAGTGGTCATGTGTGGATAAGTGCATGTGCTGTGTGTACATGTCAAGCATGTGTGTGGGGGTGTGGGTGTGTGCACACAAGCACATGTTTGTATGTTTTTTCTTTATATACGTGTGTGTTCTTGTGTGTTTTTGTGTGCATGTGCTTGTGCTGTGTGTTCCTAAGTGCAAGTGTGTGTGTGTGCACCTTTGTGTGTGTGTGTATGTGAGTGCAAGTGTATATGTGTGTATGTGTGTGTGTTTATCTATATATGTCATTGTACTCATGCATTTGTGTAAATTTGCTTTTGTATGTGTGTTTGCATATGCATGCATACAAGTGTGTGCACATACAATAGTGTGTTGGGCTGTGTGTGCTTGTGTTTGTGCATGTGTGTGTGCATTTATTTATGCATGTGTATACGTGTGTGTTTGCATGTGTGTGCATGTGCGTATGTGTGTGCATATGTATATTTGTGTGCTTGTGTGTGTGTCTTGTTACATGTGTTTGTTTGTTTGTGTGTGTGTCCTATCATGAGTTTGTGTAGGTGTGTGTGTGTGTGTATGTGCATGTATGCGTTTGTGTGTTCGTGTGTGTGTGTTTGTGTGCATGCATGTATGCTTGTGTGTTTGTATGTTTGTGCATGTTTTTAAGCATGCATGTGTGCATCTGTGTGTGTTGGGGTGTGTGCATGCATGTATGTGTATATTTATGAGTGTATGCACATGTCTATATGAGTGTGTGTACTTATGTGCATGTACGTGTGGATGTATGTGTGTGCATTCATGTCTATGTGTGCTCGTATGTGTCCACTTATTTGTGTGCACAAACACATGTGTGTGTGCATGTTCATGTGTGTATATGTGTATGTGTGTGCTCATGTGTATGTGAGTGCATGCACATGTGCATGTGTACTTTCTTGTGTTTGTGCATGCATGCATGTGCATGTCTATTTGTGTGCATGTGTATACCTATGTGTGTGCGTGTGTGTGCATGTGTGTGTTTGTGCATGTGTGTGCTTGTGTGTGCATGCATGTGTGCCATAGTATAACTACATCTATGTTTGTGCATGTTTTTGCATGGATGGGTGCTTATGTGTAAGTGTGAGTGTGACTACATGTGCATGCATGTTTGTGTGTAGGTGTTTGTATGCATATGAGTGTGCAAGTATGCATGTTTATAACCATGTGTATGTGCTTTGTGTGTGCATGTGTGAGTGGCTATGGGTGTTTGTAGGTGCACATGTGTGTGTGTGTGTATGCATGTATGTTTGTGTGTGTTTATGCATGCATGTTTGTGTGTGTTGCATGCATATGTCTATGTGTTATTATGCATGTGTACGTGTATGTATGGGTGTGGGTATGTGCATATATGTGAATTTGTATGTGTGTTTGTGTTGTATGTGAGTTTGTATGTGTGTTTTTTTGTGTGTGTTAGTGCATATATGTTTGCTTATATGCATTCCTTTAGATGCATGTGTGTGTTTGTGTTGGTTTATGCGTGAGTACATGTTCGTGTGTGCTTTTGTATGTGCATGTGTATATGTGTGATTATGTGTATATACATATGTGGGCAGGTGCATTTATTTGTCCACTTATGTGTATGCATACACTCATTCTTATGCATGTGAGTGTGTGCTGTGCTTGCATGTCTATTTATGTGTATAGTTGTGTGTGTGTATATGCATGTGCCTATATGTGTGTGTGTGTGTATGCATATTTGCGTGTGTGTACTTGTGCATGTCTGTTTGTGTATGCATCTGCATCTATGTCTATGCACACACACATTTGTGTGGGTTCTTTGTGCATGTGTTATGTCTGTGCTTGTGCACGTGTAAATGTGAGCATGTGTACATGTGTTTTCTGTGTATTTGCATTTGTGTGTGTACTTGTATACTTGTATGTGTGTCTGTGTACATGTGTATGTGTGTGTCTACATGTTTGTGTATTTGTGCATGTGTGAGTTTACACACACATATGCACATGTTTGTGTGCATGTGTGAGCGTGTGCAGAGATGTGTGTACATGTGCATGTGTGAATGTGTGTGTGCATGTTCTTGAATTTTTGCTTGTGTTAGTGTGTGCCCATGCACGTGTGTATATGTCTATATGTGCATGTTTGTGTTTGTGTGCTTATGTGCTTGTGTGTTTGTGCACTTATGTGCATGTGTCTGCATATGTGTATGACCATGTCCATACACGCATGTGATTATCTGTCTATGTTTGCATGTGTGTGTGCTTTTATTTGTGCATTCATGTGTGTGTATATGTGTGTAAGTGCAAGTGTGTATGTGTGTGTGTTCGTGTGTTGTGTGGTTGTGTGAGTGTGTGTGTACATGTTATGTATGTGCCTGTGATTGTGCCCATGTGAGTGTATAAGTGTATGTGTGTATCTGCATAGTGTGTATAGTTGTGTGTGTGTGAGCATGTGCATATGTATGTGTGTCTGTTTGTGTGCTTGAGCATGTTCGCATGTGGGCATGTGCACATGTGTGAATGTGTGTGTGTGTGTGTGTGCTTTTGTGTGCATGTGCTCGCATTAGTGTGTGTGTGTGTGTGTATGTGTATTTTTACATGTGTGCATAAGCATTCATATGCTTACACATGTGTGCATGTGTAGTAATGTGCATATGTGCGTGTTTGTGTGTCCATGTGTGTGTGTGCATATGTGTGTGTGCATGTGTGTGAGTGTGTGTGTGGGTGTGTGCCTATTGGTGTGTGTGTATGTGAATATGTGTTTATGCAAGTGCATGTGCATGTACATTAGCAAATATGTGTCTATGTAGGAGTCTCTGTGTGTGTATATATGCATGTGAGTGTGCACTTATATAAGAGAGTGTATACGTATGCATGTCTACATGTACATGTGCATCAATATAAATGTGTGTGTGCATGTGCATGTGTCTACATGTGTGTGTATGTGTATGTGTGTGTATGCACATTGTTTTTTATGTAGGCATGAACATTTGTGTGTTTGTGTATTTATGCATGCATGCTTGCACATGCATTTTTAGTGTGCTTGTATGTGTATCGATCTACATATGTGTGCATGTGCATTCTTATGTATGTGGGTATCCTTGCCAGTGTGTGCATGAGTTTATAATTGTGCATTTGTATTTGTGTGTGTTCCTGCATGTGTACATGTGTGTGTGTATAAGTGTGCATTTATGTGCATGCATGCATGTGCAAGCATATGTGTGCCTATGTGTACTTGTGTCTTCATATGTGTGCATGTTCATGAGCCATTGTGTGTGTGTGTGCATGTACTTATGCTTGTGTATGTGCTTTTGTATGCATGTTTGTGTTTTTATGCTTATTTAGGTGCATGTGTGTTTGCATGGCAGTGTGTGTGCACACTTACGTATCTCTATGTTTGTGTAAGTGTGTGTGTGGGTTGGTGCATGTGCTTGTGTGTCTATGCATGTGCACGTGCGTGCATGTGTATGTGCATGTGTTCTCGTGTGTGTATGTCTATTTTTGTCCATGTGTGCATGTTGCACATGTGTACAAGCATACATGTGTGTGCATGTATATGTTCATACATGCATGTGTATTTGCTTGTTCATGTGCATGCACCTGTGCTTATGTTTGTATATGTGTAAGCACATTTGTGTGTGTATGTGTGTGTGTGCAGGTGTGTGCATGTTTCTCTGTTATGTGTATTTTTTGTGTTGTGCAAGTATTTCATTGTATGCATGTTTGTGGGTGTGGTTGTGCATTTAAGCATATGTTTGTGCATATGCTTCTGTGTGTGTTTGGGTTCCACACATTTGTGTACATGTTTGGGTGTGCATGCATGTTCGTGTGTTAGTATGTATGAACATGTACACGTTTGTGCTTATGTGATTATGATCATACAAGTGTGCCAATGTGTTTGTGTGAGCTTTTGTGTGCGCATATGCATGAGTGTGTGTCCAGGTGTGTGTGTGTGCATGCATTTGTGTATATGTGTGTTCTTGTGCACACATGTTTGTACATATAAGTGCCTATTAGTGTGTGTGAGTGCACGTGTTTTATGTTAATGTGCATGTATGTGAGTGCATGTGTGTGTATGTTTGAGTATGTGTGGGCTCTTGTGCATATAAATGTTCATGTACATATATGCATGCATGCATGTATTTGTGCATTATTGTGTGATATGTGTGTGCATGTGCTTGCGTGAGTGTGTGCACATGAGTGTATATGTGTGTGCTTGTGCTTGCATGCATGTACACATGTGTGTTCTTGTGTGCATTTGCATGTGTGTTCATATATGTGCATGTGAGTGTCTGTGCAGAAATGTGTGTGTTCATATTTGTGTCTATTATGCACACGTGTGTGTGTGTAGTTGTGTGTATTTATGTGTGTGTTTATACACATGCCTAAGTGTTGATGTGTGTGCGTGTGTATGCATCTCTGTGCATCTACATATGCTTGCATGAGTGTTTGTATTTGTGTGTGTATGTGTGTTTGGGTGAGTGCAAATCTGTGTGGTTGGGCATGTGTGTACTTACGTGCATGTGCATGTGTGTGTGCACGTGGGTGTGTGTGTGTACGAGTGCATGGGTTTGTGTGTGTGAATGTATGTGTGCATTTGTCTCTCTATGAAAATGTGTGTCAAGGGGTGCATGGGAGGGGAGGTGTGAGTATGTGTGGGTGTGTTTGTGTAGACATGTTTAAGTTTGTGTGTATGTGTGAGTGCATATGTTTGTGTTTGTGTGCCTATAAGCACATGTGATAGTGTTCTTGTGTTTGTGTGTATTTGCATGTGTATGTGATTGTCCATGTGTGTGTATGCACATGTTTGTGTGCATGGGTTTACAAGTGTCTCTATGTATGTGTTTTCATGTGTGTGTGTGCATCTCTATACGCATCCATGCATGTGTGTTCTAGTACGTGTGTGCATATGTGTGTGCGTGTGTGTGAGCATACATGTGTGTGCATGTTCATGTGCTTGTGTGAGTTTGTAAGCATGTGAGTACGTGTGCGTGAGATTGTGTTGCCATGTGCTTGTTTGCATGTATGGGTGCCTGTCTATACTTATATTTGCATGCATGTGTACACATCTTTGTGTGCATGTGTACACATCTTTGTGTGCATGTGCATGTGTGAGCATGTGTGTGCATCCATGTGTGTGTGAATGTATGTGTGTGCATACATGTTTGTGTGTACGTGTGTGTGAGTACGTGTGAGCATGTGTGCATAAGAGATCGTCTATGCATGTATGTGATTGACTTTATGTGTGCACACACACGTGTGGATACGTATTTCAACGTATGTGCACATCTGTGTCTGTGTGTTAATGTATGTGTGTGAGTGCATGTTCATACACTAGTGTGTGTGCGTGTGTTCATATGTGTGCATAAACATGTGTGCACAAGCATATGTGTTGGCATGTGTGTGTGTTTGTGTGCAACTATGGGCATGTGTGTTTGTATTTGTGCATGCATTAATGATTCTGTGTGTGTGTGCATTTGTCTCTTTGTCTTTGTGTGCATGAATACATGCTTGCATATGTGTCTGTGTGCATGTGCTTATGTGTGTGCATGTGTGTATGTATGTGTGTATGTATGTGTACATTTTTTAGTATACAAATATGTTGAAGTTCATGTATAGGCATGTTTATGTATGTGTGCATTTGTGTGCATGAGCATCTTTGTGTATGTGCATGTGTATGTGTTTGTGTAGGCATGTGTGTTTGTACATGTCTATGAGTATTTGTGTGCATGATCAAACATGTGTGTATGTGAGTGTTTGTGTGTTTTTGTATTTGTGTATGTGTACAAGCATATGAGTTCCTATGCATTTGTGCATGTTCATGCAAGTATATGGCTGTAATTTACATTTGTGTGTGTGTATCTACATGTCTATCAATGTGCATGCATTTTCCTGTGCATGAAAATGTGGGCATATGCTTATGTGTGCATGTGCAAGTGCTTGTGTGTGTGTGTGATTGTGTGTGTACATGTTTGTGTTCATGTGTGTGCATGTGCATACCTATTGTTTTCTTGTGCATGTGTGTGCTTGGGTGCCTGTGTATGCATTCATGTGTGTATGCATACATGTTTGCATAGTTGTTCCTTTAAGCATGAGCGCATTTCTTATGTGTGTGTGTGTGTGCTTATGTGTTTATATGTGTGTGTTTGCACATGAGTGCATGTGTCTGTATGTGTGCATGTGCATGTTTGTACATAAGTCTCTGCATGTGTGTGTGCCTACATGTGTATGTGTATGTGTTTGTTTGCATCTATGCATGTGTGTGCATCTATGCATGTTCGTGTGCATCTGCATATGTGCATGTGTGCAAGCTCTTATGTGCATGTCTACATGTATGTACATGTTTTTGTTCATTTGCATGTCTCTATGTGCAATGTATGTATATGCATGTCTGTTGATTTGTGTGCATCTGTGTGCATGTGTATTTATATTTGTGTGTATGTGTGTGCATTAGTATGCAAGCATGTGTGTGTGTGCGTGTTTTCTATGTGTGTGTGCATGCTTGTATGTGTGTACTAACATACTTGCATGTGTATTGCACATGCTTTTGTGTAAGTAAGAGATTGTGCATCTATGTTTATGCATGTCCATGTGTGTTGTACTTGTGTGTGAATATGTGGGTGCATGTGGGTGTGTGGAGTGTGTGCATATGTGTTTGCATGTGTGTGAGAAAATATGAGTATGTGTGTGTGTGCACTTGCATGTGTGTATACATGTGGGTCTACATGTGCAAGTATGTTGGTGCATATGTGCATGTGTGTTGTTGTGTTTGTGTGTGTGTGTGCATGCTAATACTTTTGCTTGTGTGCATACGTGCATGTGTGCATGAAAGGAAGAAGAAGTAGAAGAAGAAGAGGAAGAAGAAGAAAAAGAAGTAGAAAGAGAAGTAGAAGAAGAAGAAGAAGAAGAAGA
Organism: Vanilla planifolia; assembly: GCA_023846275.1. Classification (NCBI taxonomy): domain Eukaryota; kingdom Viridiplantae; phylum Streptophyta; class Magnoliopsida; order Asparagales; family Orchidaceae; genus Vanilla; species Vanilla planifolia. The sequence continues at coordinate 2,534 of JAIUJO010000941.1, read as the reverse complement.
AGAAAAAGATGAAAAAGAAGGAGCAGTCGTAGTA